>WEDG01002726.1:0-41330 GCA_017591395.1 Schistocephalus solidus | reverse complement strand
TGTTGTGCTGGGTTCCATTTACGTGTTGCTGATACAGCACTCACTTTTTATTTATTTCGTCTGACGACGAGTTGGTGTAACCAGCGCGAAAATTCACGAGTAAAACTCGCATTTTTCGAAGAACCTCTTCCGTTTTTCATTATATTAGCTCGGAATCGCATACTATCTCTGATCTACATATATATATATATATATATATATATATATATATATATATATATATATATATATATATATATATATGATATTATTGGAGAGCTCGCCGATCTGCTTAGGAACATGTATGTTCCGTTGTGCCCTGGACTCAGACTAGAGCCCTCGCAGGCGATCGCATAGCGACGTGTAGCATATGTTGATAAGGTGGAACCGACAAAAGACAAGGGAGACCGGAATGGCCATTTCTGGCCTATTAGTCTTCATCAGCCAGTCATACCCAATCCCAAGTGTGGCACACCTGGGATTTGAACCCACGACCTTTGGTAATTGAGTCGAACGCTCTACCATTGAGCCACGGGCTCGTTGCTTTGTCGGTTGCGATCGGGAATATGATGATAGTGTGTGGCTCACCGATCTGCTTAAGGAACATTTATGTTCCGTTGTGCCCTGGAACTCAGAATAGAGCCCTCACAGGCGGTCGCATAGCGACGTGTAGCAAATGTTGATATGTGGAACCGACAAAAACAAGGAAGACCGGAATCCCAGGTGTGCCACACTTGGGATTGGGTATGACTGGCTGATGACGGCTAATAAGCCAGAAATGGCCATTCCGGTCTCCTTTGTCTTTGTCAGTTCCACATTATCAACATATGCCACACGTCACTATGCGACCGCCTGTGAGGGCTCTAGTCTGAGTTCCAGGGCACAACGGAACATAAATGTTCCTTAAGCAAGGAAATAATTTCTGAAATTATTAAGTGCAGGACATGGGGTCAGATAACTCGGACATGACTTTTTAAGGTCAGACCCGAAATTTCAATGAACATTTGGGTCGGAGCCAATCAACCACTGTGGAATAACCACGTAATGCCCATTCTAAAACCAATGAGTACTACAAGTAGTATGAATTTTATATGGCACAGATATTATACCGTATTTCCTACAAAGGTACTAGCTGAAGGCCCATACACGTGTTTCGCCAATGTTTCTGCTGATGCGTGACGCAGCAACGAGTGTTTCAGCTCCTCAGTGGGTCCACCAGCGTTCTCTATGCGGTAAATGGTACATGGACTCCAGAGAATAATCAAGAAAATAATTTCTGTACCTATATTCAAAGTACGGTATAATATCTGTACCATAAAAATATATATACATTATATGACGGCTGATGACGGCTAATAAGCCAGAAATGGCCATTCCAGTCTCGCTTATCTTTGTCGGTCATGTTATTCTGCCTATATCCTTAGCTGCCTTACAGCTGCTGGCGGGGCTTGAGAGTTAGCCCTAAAGCACAACGGGACGAGTGAGTCCTTTACCCGATCGGTGAGCGCCCCACTACCATTGTTAATATTCCCGATCAAAACCGGTAAGACAACGAGCTCGTGGCGCAGTGGGTAGAGCGTTGGACTTCTGCCCAAGAAGGTTGCGAGTTCGAGCCTCGGGCGCCGCAGCCCCTGGGGTTGGGTATGGCTGGCTGATGACGGGTAATAAGCCAGAAATAGTTATTCCAGTCTCCCTTGTCTTTGTCGGTCATGTTATTCTGCATATATATATATATATATATATATATATATATATATATATATAATCTTGAAATAGAGGCATCCCAAGATATTCAATAAGAGGACGAAATTCTTTGGGAAAATAGAAACTTGAATGCGAAGATTTTCGAGACTGTTTACCCAGCTCGTCGTCAGACTGCGGGGTGTGTACAGGAACAATTAATTAATTAACCGTGGTTAACAAACGATTTCACGGTTGGGTGAAATCCGAACCAATACTCGTTGATTGCATATTGTTATCCTGTCCTTATTGGTTCTGCGTGTTCAAATTTGTTCCAAACGATTTTGTATGCCCCATCCAAATCGATATGCCGGTTGATGCATGCCTCATCTGAGTGCACTACTTCCCGGAATTCCTCGCCATTCTGCTTTGGCAGGCGAAAAACAATCCGTGTTTTCTCCCTTGCAAATTTTTGTTCTGTTTCCAGTGTATGCATAGCCGCTTGAGTTAATTGGTTTCGTCTTCTAACCACTAGCTGCTGTTCATGTAAGCGGGTTGAGTGAGATTTCCCAGTTTGCCCACAATAAACGGCATTACAATTGGAATATGGATTTTGTTGACAACACCTTTTTATCGCGGTAGTTAACCCTGTCCTTAGGGTGTACACGATGTGAGCGTAGTAGATGTAGGGTGGTGAGCTAAATGCATCTGGTGTTTTCTCAGTTGTCTTTCGACAAGCTCTGATACATTTTTCACGTATGGGAGAGTTCGCCAGGTCATTATTTTTGGTGCCGGGGTGGCCGTGTCGTTTGAACTACTTTTCTCTTCGAATTCTTGCCGCTTCATGCATCGATGCACAAAGTCACGTGGGTATCCATTTTTAGAGAACAAGTTAAAGAAGTATTTCTTTTCTGCTCGATAACTTCCTTCATCAGACCAGTGTGCTTTGGCTCGATTTAGGAGACTGTAGACAGAACTCTTATTGTGAGAGACAGGGTAATTACTCTTCAAGTGTAGGATAACCACAGAATATGTTTTTTTTTGCGGTAAACTGACGTTCGAGGACATCCAGAAATGGGAGTTGTCCATCAGCTTCCGTTTTGAAAGTGAATTAAATTCCTGGAAATGTGGAGTTTGGATTTTTGTGGCGCAGGTCTAAGAGTTCTTTCTTGATGTCAAATGTTTCATCTATTTATCGCAGCCACGGATTTAGTTCAACATCGGGGAGAGATATAAATTACAATTTCTGCATTGCAGCATCGGCCAGGAAGCCTGATATGTGCAACCTCAGGGACCCCCTTAAGGTGTTGATAGAATTGGCCGGAGTAGGAAAAGTTTGTTTCTAGGCAAAGGGTTTAGGATTTGGAATAAAGCATCGGCAGGTAAATCAGTGACGTAGGCCTGGAGTAGTTCTTCGGTGCATGATCTTGCTAAATCAATAGTGATCGAGGAGAAGAGTGAGACCACATCGAATGAAACCATTAACTTGTTAGCTGTAACTGTGATTGCTTTTAATTTGTCTATTAAACTTTTTGAATCTTCAATGGAGTATTCAGAGTTCTTTGTCAGTGAATGAAGCTGGTGACAAAGCCACTATGAAATTTTGTAGTTCGGTGCACCGATTAAGGAGACTCTCGTTCGTTGTCAGATACCAGTTTTGTGAATTTTGAAAGCCCATATATTTTTGCAATGGTGGGTTCTTCCTGTTTTAAGGATTTAGCAAGAACTTCTGATATTATTTCCTTCCCGCAAGACATTTCAGTGTCTTTTTAAATGCACGCGTTTTGGCATTTTGTGGGGTCCACAGACAAAGGTTTGTATGTTGAATCGTCTTTTAGTAATGAAAGCATCTTCCCTGTGTAGTCTTCTTGGTTTAGGATGGTGGTGGCATCTCCTTTATCGGCAGGTAGAATGATGATGTCTTTTTCTCGCTCAAGTGCCTTTAGCGCTTTTCTTTCATCGCAAGATAATGTTGAGTGCCTACTTCGGTTCTTTTAAGGCATGCACAGTACAGCTGCGAATTGCAAACTGCTCTTCTTTAAGCTTGGTTGACCACATGATGGTTTCGAAGCTGGCAAGGAAGTCAAGGTAATTGGAATCCGACGGATTGTACTTCCTTCATTTGCACAGCCCGTTTTCCTCTGTTGTTGTTAGGATTTTCGGGGATAAGTTTATAACTTTGATTGGATACATTGCATCATTGTGGCTTTTATGAGAATTTATCATCCAATTTTTCGCCGAGATGCTTCTCTTTTTAGTCCTTCTAGTTCTGCGACGTGCGTGATGGTTTCCTGTAGTGTTTCAAACACGTGTGCAGGGAGTTGGTCATGGCAAAAACGCATGTTTTGTTCTTTCTGCTCCTTGAATTTACGAAGTCGCGAGTGCGCATCTGTAATGAATGCTCCAAGCATTTAGATAGCCATAACGGAAAGTGGCTTGAAAGCACTGGGATGACTTAATTGCTGGTTTTATCCTCGCAGACTTGGATAGAATCCTGTTTTTTCGACAAGTGGGTAAAAATTATAATTAATCTCGCATTAACTTTTCGCGAATTGTACATTTTTCCCATCATCCAACATAAAACAAAACACTTCCTACGTATGTATGGAAATACAGGCATCCCAAGATATTCAATAAGAAAATACGAAATTCAAGGAAGCTAACCCTGTCCTTAGGGTATCAAGCTGTGAGCGCAAAGTAGATGTAGGTTGGTGTGCTACTTGTATCTGCTGTTTTCTTAGCTGTCTTTTGACAAGCTCTGATATATTTTTGATGTATAGGAGAGTTCGCCATGACATTTTTTGGGTGCCTGTGTGGCCGTGTCGTTTGAAATACCATTCTATTTGGATTCTTGCCGCTTTAGGCATCGATGCAAGAAGACACGCGGTTATCCATTTTTAGAGGAAAAGTTAAAGAGTTATTTCATTTCTGCTTAATAACTGTCTTCATCAGAGCAGTGCGTTTTGGCTCGATGTAGGAGACTGTAGACAGAACTCATTTTGTGAGAGACAGGATGATTACTCTGCTGTATTCATGCACGGGAAACCGGGATAAATGTGCGTGGGAGTAAATACGGATTGTTGGCACCTGCTTACCAGATAAGGCCGTGAATTCCTGGAAGCAGTGCACTCAGATGAGGCATGCATCAACCCGCATATCGATTTGGATGCCACATACAAAATCGTTAAGGACAACTTCAAACGCGCAGAACCAATCACGACAGGATGACAAAATGCACTCAACGCGTATTGGTTTGGGTTTCGCCCAACCGTAGAATCCTTTGTTAAACACGGTTAATTAATTGTTCCTTTACACACCCCGCAGTCTGACGACGAGCTGGGTGAACAGTCTCGAAAATCGTCGCATTCAAGTTTCTTTTTTCCCGACCTGCTTAAGGAACATGTATGTTCCATTTTGACCTGGAGCTCACGTTAGATGAAAATTCGAACTGTCTTATGAGGTGTTCAATTTTGAGCTTAATTTGAGTTTCGTCGTATGTCTCTTCAAGTCTCTTGCGCAAAGTATTTTTGAAGATCTTCCTGTATCACCGTCACCACATTTATCCGCGTGTGTGGGATGGGAAATCAGTTGTTTACCTATCGCAATATAATTTGCTGATTCAGGCATGAAATTGGATTTGTCAGGCTTTTCTAGGTTCAGCTGTTTAAATGGCCTTGCCACGCAGGCTTGTTTTCGCTTTGCTGTCAAGACTGCCAGTTCTATGCACACTTTTAACGTTAAAGAAAATTTCACACACACTTTAATTTGTTTTCATCTACTTCTGTCTGCTTTATTTCACGCATGCTACAACATTCAAATGCTAATTGAATCGTTGAGAATTGAAAAATTTTAACTTACACAAATCTCAGCTCTGCAACAATAAATATGTAAGCCAACTGATACATTTTCGTCCTTCCTCAATCGTACCTATCGAAAAAGGTGAGCTCGGGATGAAGGAATTCAAGCACATATGTATTTGGTCTTTTGAAATTTTTTATATTTGAACACTTTTATTGACAACTGAAGTTCATAGCATTCACTCTGTGGTATTTATTCATAGAATTTTGAAGTTTTCAGGCACTTCTAGTATAGGACAGTAAAAATTACCCAAATAACCTTAGTAGTCTTCCTGACCTTTAAAAGATATCTTCTCATTTACCATTGTTATTTTTTTAGACGCCTTTGGTAACCTCTTGAAGGGAATGCTGTGCTTGCTCCTTATGACATATAGATGAAGGATCTATGATTTTTTCTCTTTATGATCTGCCCGATATTTCACTGCCATTTTATTTTTTGTTAATATACAGCCTTTTACACCGTTCAGTTTTATCTTATTAACATTTTTTCCTCCTCCTCCTGCCCTCTTCTTTTATTTCTTCTTCTTATTCCTCCTCCTCCCCCTCCTCCTCCTCCTCCTCCTCCTCCTCCTTCTCCTCCGCCTCCTCCTCCCCCTCCTCCTCCTCTTCATCATCATTGGGTATTGGTTAGCAAGCTTAAGGGAATAGATATTAAATTTGAAGAGGGTGTATTTTAACTATGGGCAGGCGTGGGTAATTTCTTGAGGAGGCAATGTTCGCACTGACAGGCAGAAACAACGTCGGGCAAAGGAGAACATGAAAAATGATTGCGTAAGATGGTTTGCTTCGATATACCCTGCCTCATCAAGTTTAGCAGTTCATCGTCCTGCCTGCATGTGATTGCATCCAATATATATATATATATAAACGTATGAATTGGAAAATAGGCATCCCAAGAAATATAATTAGAAGCAAAGACGTTCTTTGGGAAACAATAGGTAACTTTATTATGTAAATTTTCGACGCTGGGACCCCAGGTCATCGTCAGACTTGTGGTAAGTGTGCAAAAACATTTCAAATTTAACACAGACCGGAAAAATCGATATCGCTTTGTTATTCCTGCCAATTGCTGTCATTGTGGGTGTATTTCCAGTTGGATTGGCTCTCGCCTCTTCCCGCTTTTTTTAAAGTAGCCGTACACATGGTCCAATTCGATGTGTCGTTTGATGCATGAGTTATCTGAGAAAATGGCCTCTAAAAATTCTCGGCCTTTCTTAGATGGACAAGAGGCAACAATGCGGGTTTTGTCCCAGGCAAATTTGTGTCCAGTTTCTAGCGTGTGCATGGCAACTTGAGACAAGTTGTCTCGCCTCCTTACTGCCAATTGATGTTCGTGTATGCGCGTGGAGGCTGACTTTCCTGTCTGACCACAGTACACCACATTGCAGCTGTTACATGGTATCTTGTAAACGACTTCTTTCTTATCTAAAAAGCCAACCCTATCCTTAGAGTGTACAAGCTGATTTCGTAGTGTAGTCGTTGGTTTGTGCGCCACTTGGATTTGATTTTTCCGCAGGTGCCTTTCAACGAGTTCGGACACGTTCTTGATGTACGGAAGTGTTCGCCAGTTCTTTGATTTGGGCGCTTGACCGGAACAATCTAGTTCCTTATCTTTTCCTTTTTCTTTTAACTTCTGTCGTCTCATGCATCGACGTATAAATTCTCTTGGATAACCATTTATGAAAAATAGTTTGAATAAATAACTGAGTTCGTTTTGGTAGACTTAATTATCAGAACAGTGCGTTTTAGCTCGATTGAGTAGGCTGTTAACAGTACTCCGCTTGTGAGCAATAGGGTGGTTGCTCTGGTAATGCAGGATAATTTCCGCATAAGATTCCCTGCGGTAAACTGATGTTTGAAATGTCCCGTCAGTCTTTCGCTGTACGAGGACGTCAAGAAACGGGAGTTTACTGTTAATTTCTCTTTCGAGCGTGAAGGTTATACCTGGTACCGTTGAGTTTATAATGGTATGCAGCCTTTCTAGTTGATCCTTTTAACGATAACAAACGTGTCATCCACGTAGCGAACCCATAATTTGGGGTTAACTAGTGGTAAGGCTGTAGCTTCTAATTTTTGCATAGTTACTTCAGCCAAGAAGCCGGAGATGGGTGAACCCATAGGGGCTCCCTTTAGCTGTTTGTAGTATCCTTGTGAGAAGGAAAAATATTTTCCAGGCATAGATCCAAGAGTTCCAGTAAGGCAGATACAGAAACATCCATGTCATAAGACTGCAGTAATTCTTCTGTGTATCGCCTTGCCAAATCTATTGGTATGGATGTGAAAAGAGAGACAACATCGAAAGATACCATTATTTCATCTTCTGAAATCTGGAGTCCTCGCAATTTGTTCAGAAATTCTACAGAGTTTTCGATAGAGGTTTCATAATCCCTTGTCAATGGATGTAACTTGTGGAATAGCCACTTAGAAATTTTATAATTGGGTGCACCAATCCAGGATACTATCGGTCGTAATGGTACTTCGGCTTTGTGAACCTTAGGTAATCCGTTGATTTTAGCTATGGTCGGTTCAGTTTGTCTTAGGGACTTGGCAATATCTTCTGATATTTGCTTCTTCCCTGTAAGACGCTTTAAAACCCTTTCAATAGTTGAATTCTGCGTTGTTGTAGGATCCGCGTTAAGAGGTTTATAGATTGAACTATCTTGTAACAACGACAGTCGATTACCTCTGTGAATTCATATTGACCAGTGAGCAAAAAAACAGGAATACCGACAAATGCACTAAAAGAATTATTACTAAGATGCACGTTAAATGTGCAGTTCCTTTTTTATAACCAACTGTACAGACAAATAGACGGCGCTGCTATGGGTTCGCCACTTGAACCTCTCCTAGCCGATGTCTTTATGGGCAAGCTGTAGAAATTTCAGCTATGCGGACAGATCAATAAGCTAAGACACTACGGCCGATACGTTGACGACATCTTTGCAATTGTCACAGAAGAAACAAATGTAGACGAGCTCTTAAACACTGTAAACCAAGCACATCCGTCGATCTAATTCACGGTGGAGATGGAAAGAGCAGGTTCACTCCCTTTCTTAGACGTCCTTCTAAGCAGAAGACCTGACGGCAGCATCCGAAGGAGCGTTTATCGAAATTAAACCTGGTCTGGGCAACATTTGACCTTTAGCAGTTTCGTACCTCTCCAACAGAAGCGCAATCTAGTCCATTGTTTAGCGCAAAGGGCCAAGATATTTTGTATATTTTTTTATTCAATAAGAGGACGAAATTCTTTGGGAAAATAGAAACTTGAATGCGTAGATTTTCAAGACTGCTCACCCAGCTCGTCGTCAGACTGCGGGGTGTGTACAGGAACAATTAATTAATTAACCGTGTTTAACAAACGATTCTACGGTTGGGCGAAATCCGAACCAATGCGCGTTGAGTGCATTTTGTCATCCTGTCCTGATTGGTTCTGCGTGTTCAAATTTGTCCCTAACGATTTTGTATGCCCCATCCAAATCGATATGTCCGTTGCTGCATGCCTCATCTGAGTGCACTACTTCCCGGAATTCATAGCCTTTTCTGCTTGGGCAGGCGAGAAAAAATCCGTGTTTTCTCCCTTGCAAATTTTTGCCCTGTATCCAGTGTATGTATAGCCACTTGAGTTAATTGGTTTCGTCTTCTAACCACTAGCTGCTCTTCATGTAAGCGGGTTGAGTGAGATTTCCCAGTTTGCCCACAATAAACGGCATTACAAGTGGAATACGGATTTTGTTGACAACACCTTTTTATCGCGGTAGTTAACCCTGTCCGAAGGGTGTACACGATGTGAGCGTAAAGTAGATGTAGGGTGGTGTGCTACATGCATCTGGTGTTTTCTTAGCTATCTTTCGACAAGCTCTGAAACATTTTTCACGTATTGGAGAGTTCGCCAGGTCATTGTTATTGGTGCCTGGGTGGCCGTGTCGTTTGAACTACTTTTCTCTTCGAATTCTTGCCGCTTCAGGCATCGATGCACAAAGTCACGTGGGTATCCATTTTTAGAGAAGAAGTTAAAGAAGTATTTAATTTCTGCTTAATAACTGTCTTCATTAGAGCAATGTGTTTTTCCTCGATGCAGAAGACTGTAGACAGAACTCTTTTTGTGAGAGACAGGATGATTATTCTGCTGTATGCATACACTGGGAACAGGGATAAATATGCGTGGGAGTAAATACGGATTGCTGGCACCTGCTTACCAGAAAAGGCCGTGAATTCCTGGAAGCAGTGCACTCAGATGAGGCATGCATCAACCCGTATATCGATTTGGATGCCACATACCATATCGTTAAGGACAACTTCAAACACGCAGAACCAATCACGACAGGATGACAAAATGCACTCAACGCGTATTGGTTTGGGGTTCACCCAACCGTAGAATCCTTTGTTAAACACGGTTAATTAATTGTTCCTTTACACACCCCGTAGTTTGGGGAAGAGTGTCGAAAATTTACATATAAGATTTTCTATTTTCCGGAAGAATTTCGTCTTTTCTTTTTGAATATCTTGGGTTTTTTGCATTTTAATATATATCAGACAATCATCAACTTTAGTACTTCTGTGAATCACTTTGCAAATTGCCCAAGAATAGGATTTAGCGAAATCTTCAGCTCTTTTTTCTAAAGGAATGTGTCACAAAAGGGTGAAGAATTAAATCCACATGGGTTTGATGTCCACAGGAATTTTACTGACCCCTGCCGAATCATCTCTTTCCCACCACAAGAATTTATCCTCATTTCGATTAACTTGATGCACTTTCACTTGCAAGAATATATCTTCTATTTCCCCTGCCACTGCAACTCGCTCAACTCTGAAACAGAACAACACACTTACTAGCTTTGCGTTTAGATATTGGCCTTGAGAGAGTTGGTTATTTAGAGACATGCTTTGGCAATTTGCAGCACAGTCGAATACAATACGGATTTCGTCGGGTTTTCAGGAGTTGACAACAGGATGTTGTGGTAAGTACCAGTTTCTTAGAACTGGAGACGTTTTGTTAGCATCACATCTTTCGATGTAACCCTTCTCCACGTAGGAATAGAATATTTGCTCATCTTCTTTAAATAATTCGGGTTGTCGATCCAACTTTTTCGTTTATGCGCTTCCTAAAAATTACCCGGCAAATTCAGTTCACCGTTTTGCGAAGTGTGTAGCAGTTGGTAATGCCATTTATGTGCACAACAGAGGACCACGCAATAGCCAGTGTCCGTTCATCCTCCAAAGTGTGAATCGCGGTCATTACTGAAGTGTCCAAAATTTTTGAGTCTAATAACCTTTTAGTGCTGTTCGTCACATCCTTTTCTGTTATATTCTGTCACGTGAAGAGCCTAGGAACATCCAGTCAATCAATGTTTTCACAGTGAACGGTATTTTTTTGCCACCCAGACGTTGGTCAAGTACCCAATGAGCTTCCACAATATCATTTCCAACGAGTATGCCAACCTCGCAATCAGTGAGCTCGTTGAACATTATGCCATCCACGAGCATGGTACTTTCTTAAGCGACAGTTCAACGCGCAGTGACTATTCCTCAACTATTAAAGCTTTTTCAATCTCAACTGACACAGTTTCATTCACAGGCAGTACTCTTAGACCGCTGACTTCTGATTTACATTCGAATGAGTCACTTAAGGTGTTTATTGTCAATGCCGTTGGCTTTGTGACAACTCCATTTTCAACTAGTAGCTCTCGTTTAATTGGCCTGACATCCGATCCACTGTCCAAAAATGCATAAGTTTCGACATTTCCAGCTGGTGTTTCCAATGTGAAAATATAACCCCCAGTCGTAATAGTACATACGCATTTGTAGTCAGCGCAAAAATTCCGTCATCTCCCAATTCCCGTTCATCGTTCTCCAACAACACTATATGCAAAAGCGTATGACGACGTTTTGTGCAGCCGAAATGACCACAACGTTCTCTGCACCTACACATTAAGGCAAAATGCGTATTCTCAAGGTAAACGAAACTGGCCTTGTTTTCCCGTATACAGTTTCATCTATCCGCAACGCTCATGGAAATTAGACGAGGGCAACTTTCTCACTTCGTGTGATTGTGAGCATATAAAGCCAGGCTGAGGGCCCGACGCGGCAACAGAAAAGCTAAAGAAAGTGGTAGGCCTTCACGCCTTGGGCGTTGCACGGTATTATTTGGAGGGTTTTGGCGATCACGCGAATCGATTTCTCTTGCAAACAGTCCAAAACGACTTCTTGTTATTCTTGAACGCGTGTCAACGGACTCCATGAGCTCGGACAATTGAGGTCCCTACGCCCTGTAGATATACGGTCGGTCACCTCAGCCCATTGGTTTTGCATAGTGTAAGATAGCGTGCGCACTATTCGCTTCAAGACACTCAGAGAGTGTAAATCAGACACAAAATTCATTTACGTGAGTGCAATTTCACAACCCTTCATTTGAATGTACAAGTTGGAAAAAGAATTTGCCATATGTGTAGTCTGTCATAACTGACTCCACAGTCCATCGAGGAGGGACCGTGCAACGATATGCGGTTGGACGATCAATTCTCCAAGTATCTCTCGTCCATTCTTATATGCCACCGTAGAATGTTACATGACACATTCTTCAATCGCCGCTCTATAATAGTGCGTTTGGTACAAGATTATTTGTCCGGGATCTTCCACCTTGCTCTCAAAATACACCTCAAACTGGTGAACATATTTCTAATAGTGTGCAGGATTACATCAAACTAGCGCAACTCAACTAAAGGTAGTTCTAAACTGGCCACCACCGATGCCATCATATTAACTCGACGTGTCTCACTACAGTTTTGTGTCTATTGACCACTGCCTTCCAGACCTTCATCTTTCATTGTGTTTTTCTTTTAAGTACTGAGCTACGCGCGCGGTTCACTCTAAGGATTTCATTTAATCAGCATAAACTCCCAAATTCAGGTTAATTGTGGCCTCAGCCTCAACTCAGTCGAATTCCGTTTAACTCACAGCATCAAGAATCGCACGTTTGTGCTCGGCTTACCGTCTAACACGTTTCTCATTGAGCTGAGCAATCTTAAAGGCCTTTAAAGCTGCATTATTTCTATGCCTGAAATAACTACTAGAACCTTACATAGAAGATCTGGCAGAAATATCAGAGGTTTTGGTTCCTCCTTGACACAGTTTGTCCGATTCATCCTCTTTAAACATTTGAACTGAAGGTTTTAGTCCCTTGGAACGTGTGAGCATTAACTTTTTAAATCCAGTCAATACGTGGTACAACCGTTGAGTAATGTTGTCGATGATTCAGTATCCCAGAGTAACGCGAAAATAACCTGTTTGCACACGGCCCCACCATGGGCGGGATGTGGCCCCACCTACTGTGGTGCATATGTACTATTCGGGAATCCCAAATTTCCTGAATGTTGTACATCGCTATAGAATACAATTTCACCCGTCTATAAATAAATTTGTGAAATAATTAATTAATAAACCTAAAATTATAATAAACTAGCTCTCATAGTTGTCATTCAGGCGTACCCCACGTCAGCACGAATAGAACTGTACGTTTGTTTAAATTGCTCATTTGTAGGGCATTTGTCTGCTAATCGACTCGCTTGCTTATCGGCGTGATTTCAACCCCTACCTGCCTATCTCGATCTTGCTTGCATTCAGTGATACGTAAACCTCTGATTTATTATCTCCTGTAGGACTTTATCATTAAATTTATTTCAAAAATTGATACTTTCATGTCCTAGCTGATATTTAATGTGTTATAGTTGAAACAATTAAGTTTGACGGCGCGTGCGTGGTTTGAATTTTGAGCAGCCCTAATAGAAATCTATATCAGGCGTTTATCGCTCGGGTATCGACTTGTCGAGATACATATATCGATTGTATATCGACTTTGACCTCTTTGCCGATATATGTCTGATATCGTCAAGATTTGTCGAAATAGACGAAAAAGGGTCGGATACTTCCTACACTACCCCCATTTAAAACGAATACATACGGAACGCGCATTATTATTTCTTTACCGTGACCGCCAAACTACGTAACCATTACTTCCCATCCTATTTAGCTCGCGTATACGCCACTGCAGTCGCATCCCTAATAGCATGTCTATATCCGTCGTATATCGCTCTGATATCGACATGTCGATGTATATCGACTGTATATCGATTATGCATCTATTGTCGATATATCTCTAATATCGACATGTCGACATTTGTCGAAATAGGCGATAGGGTTTCGGATAATTTCTGAACAACCCCCCATCGAAAACGAATTTATACGGCTCGCCCAATCCAATTACTTTACTGCACCCGCCTACTACGCAACCATCATTTCCCATCCTATGTAGCTCGCGTATACGCCACTTTAGTCGCATTTAACCATTCCCCACGTTTTTTAAAGAAAATGTAAACACATATCTGATGGGAACTTATAAAAATGTTTATTATAAAACGTGCAAAATAATATTTGTACAAAAATATTTAAAAGTCCTCTGAATATGTATAATATGGTGTTCTGGGATGTGTTCAATCATGGGGCAGGCGGGTTTTCATCAGGTGGGATAGGAGTGGAGGTGGCGATTTCAGGGTTGCTGTCTAAAAATAAATAGTGTCGTTATAAGAAAGTAAATCAACTAACTATTAAAGGCGAATTCGGCTGCGTGCCTTTGTGCCCTCTTGCAGGCGTCGTCGAGGGACCTTTTGAGGCGCCTTATAAATGCGGCCTCCAATTCATATAGGTTAAGGCGGCCGCCGCCATTCCACTTAACGTAGATGTCTACATAGATCAAGATTTAAAAGAGATGTTATATCCCACCTGTAATAAGCTCATACACTTTCGATCCGCATAAGCTTTCTTTTCCTTTTCGACCTTGGAAATTTAGCTCCAAGGCGATGGCATCATCGAAAATCGAATAAAATATTCGTTTCACGAAGTCGTCGGAATTTCTGCCACCTAAGCATAGTAAGTAGGACTCCTAAGTCAAAATGTAAGTAAATGACGGTTACTAACAAGTTCCTTCCGGAATTACGGTTCCAGCAGCTGGGCATTAAGTTGTTGGAAGGCAGCGCGGCTAGCAATTAGCTGTGTAACAGGATTAGCCGGCATATGGAAGCCCTGCTCAATCGGAGCTGTTCTTGACCCGCCATGGATCAGGTCGGGTGTTCATCTAGGGGCACGTCCATGCAAGTTCGATCACTTGACGGTGCAGATGTGCCTTCCTCATTAATCTTTGCTCGTTTGCGCTTTAAAATATACCTCTCAACTTCCTCAGTAACCTCACGGCATATGTCCGCCACATCGCGGGCAACATGCCTTCTAATTGTACTCTTACTGGGCTGCCTAAACATTACAGAAGGTTAATAGACAAAATAAATGGATAAAGTAGACAGAAATGGAATGTAAATGCAAAAATGGGTGGGTCAGAAGTGCAGACTTAATTACGGTCAAGCACGCAAGCCACGACAGATAAAAGTCTAATGGCCGCTTCCCGCGCCCATTCTAGACACACTAGCTGGCCAACCAATCACAGCACGGAGTCTTAATATAGATTAACCAATGAGAAGATGCTATGTCCTATCTCGGAATGTCGAGATTTACGTATATCAGGGCTATATCGAAATGCTATTAGGGATTTTCCCCTTTTCTCAAGGTTTTGTAAAAAAATGTAAACACACAGTTGATGGGAAATATAAAAATGTGTATTATAAAACGTCCATAATAATATATGTACAATAATGGATATTAGTCTACTTAATATAAACAATACGGGGTTATGGAATACGTTCAATCAGGGGTTAGGCGGGTTGTCAAGATGGGGGTTTGGAGTGGAGGCGGCTAGTCCTGGGTGGCATTCTAAAAATAGACAGTTAAGCAATATGAAAGCAAATCAACTGACCATTAAAGGGTAATTCAGGGACGCGCCTTTGAACCCTCTTGACGACCGCCGCCATTCCACCTAACGTACAGCTCGAAATTGTTTGAAATTTACAAGAGATGTTATAACCCAACTCTAATAAGAGAAATTTTTTAATTGTGTCTAAATACTGCAAAAAGCTGTCTTAAGTCAAAAAGTGGATTAAAAAACGCTTTTCGTCAACAATCCTTCGCCTGAGATCCATCGAGATCCTTATCGTCTGACCAGAATACTTTTCTGCAAGACGGTCACTCTCTCGCGAAAAACTCCTGCGGAAATCTTGACTTGGGCTACGCAGCCTACTTGCTCAAAATACTGCATCAAACTGTTAGTCGAATTAGCGGAGCGTCATCTATAAAAGGCTGAGTCGATCATTTCTAAACTGCTTAATATTCTGTTTGTCAGTTTATCCTAAATAGGCTTACCTGAAAACGTTAGAGGCCTTTCCTCTTTGCAATATTTTGACAAACTTAACAAAAGCATAGCCATTGTCTACAGTTTTGCCGTAAAAATGCCTCATTACCCTGCAGATTCTTCTTTTTTCGTCAATTCACGGCGTGACAGATATGTGCACTGTTACTCGAAATATCGTGTCAGAGCACGGCGTCGATCTACAGACCCTCAACAATTCAGCCGCGCGTGCTAACCACTAGGCCACCGCATCACGTCGACGAGCGATATCGCAAACTTTAATTGATTGTATGAGCGTACCAGGGGTTGGCTGGCAAGATCAATTATCTCGAGGAAGAGATTGAGAAGATGAAAATCCTGTTACGGTCTAGGTTAGGCACAGTTGACGATAAGTATGAACTTATTGGACGGATAACTAGAAGTAGGACAAAAGGACATCATGTAAAAGGTACGCCAGCAACAATTTCCGTAGCTATTACGGCAGCCCCAGAACAAACAGTGCAAATGCAAGACGAAAACAACCAGCGAGATAACTCGAAAAAACAAGAAAAAAAAATAAATCTGTCAGTAAAAAGGCCAAGAGTAATAGACCAGGGCTTTCGAGACATATCTCCGCAAAACCCGAACAAGAAACGACGACGAGCGTGCCACCTATCACGTTAGATGCCGTGGGCCCTAAAACTTTAAACGAATCGCAAAAAAATCCCAGCTTGTTAAACCAAATACGAGCAGTGCTATCGATTCACCCACCAGAACTACTGATTACAATGCGCTGCCCTCTGCGCCAGGTGCTTCTCCCAAGTCTGGCAAAACATGCCACGAACAAGCATCTGCTCCGCCATCCCCAGTGAATAGTGTCCGAGCAATACATAATTTAGTCAACGATACCCCAGTGGTAGATGCAAATCAAATTGATCGAGAAAAATGCATCATTATACAGGGACTCCCGGAATCGAGGGCAATCGCATCCACGGAGTGAGTTTCGGATGACCTAGTGCTCTTTCAGGACCTACTTAATATCATTTTGGAGCCCTCTGAGGCAGTAGAAGTGATCAAAGCCTTCCGCCTTGGGAAACGGACAGAAAACCCACCGGAATCAACACGCCCTCGACCTCTCAAAGTCGTGCTGGTCAGTAGCGAGAAGTCTAGGCTCATTCTTTCCAGACGATTTAGAATAAAAGGCTCCAACCCCGGCGTTTTTTTTCAACGGGACTTCTCACCAGCAGAAAGGCTGAAACGTCGTATACTAGTGCTAGAACTGAGAAAGCGGTTCAGCGAGGGGGAGCGGAATCTGATTATCTACAACAACCAAGTTCGGCAGCGTCCACCATTCTTCCATTGGGCAGGTCTGGTACGGATGACCGCGCAGACGAGGCATTAACTGAAGGCTCGAGCCACATCGTAACCACATGTCCATTAAACCGGAAGTTAAAATTCATGTACACCAATGCGCAAAGCATGTTATCAAAGTTTGACGAGATGCAGATCCATGTCTGTGATCTCTCACCAGACGTAATTTCTTTGACAGAAAACTGGTTTTCCAACCACGTTGACGACCGTGAGTGAACTATACCAGGCTAAGAGCTATTCAGAAGAGACCGGGAAGGGCGTCAGGGAGGAGGCGTTGTAACCTGCGTAAAACACGGACTCCTAGTGTCAGAAAAAACAGAACAGTTTGCATGCAGCTTCGAAGCTATTTGGCTCACTAAAAAAGGTGCCGAGATCACACAGTCTTGAAGTCCTGACCGTCTACCGACCACCAAGAAGTGACCTCGAGGCTGACGCTTGCCTGTTAGAAGAGCTAGAAAGATTTGCCTCTCGATCTGACGTCTTAATAATGGGCGAATTCAATGCACCGCTCATTGAATGGAGTTCAGGATATGCACGCGGTCCAGAACTAGCTTTTGACCGACGTTTATTGGACATGATACTGAGGTCATTCCTCACTCAGTACGTCTTATTTCCAACGAGGGTGCGGGAGGGACAGCAATCAAACTGTTTAGACCTGGTGTTTACGAAATCGCTTGATAGTATTGGTGAGGTGCAAAGTCTACCTCCCCTAGGTCGGAGTGACCACGTCGTACTTCACTGGGACTACTCAATGTTTTCAGTGCCTGAACAGCCCACCAGATTTAGAAGAAATATTTGGCGTGGTGACTTTGATCAAATTAAGACTCGACTCAACAAGATCAACTGGGAATCAGCTTTTTCCGGCAATGTGACAGAGGATTGGGAATGGTTTAGTGAGTTATTGGATATTCTTCTCAGCAACCACTGCCGATTTCACGTTAGAGACTAGATAAAAGACCCCAGTGGCTAACTCAAACGTTGAAAAAAGAAGTGAATAAAAAGCGGAGGTTTTGGAAGAAATCACTTGCTGATGAGACTCCTGCATCCATAAACGCATACAAGGCACAAGGGAACAAAGTTAAACGGCTTATCCTCAGGACACGACAAGATTTTGAAAAAGACCTGCTGAACCATGCAGTGGAAAATCCGAAGTTATTCTACAATTACATTAGAAGGAGCACGCGTAACAGGGACCCAGTTCCCTTACTAAGGACTAGCGAAAGCCTAGAGATCAGTGAGGATGGAACAAAATCGGAGCACCTTTCAGAATTCTTTAAATCCATCTTTACGAGTGAAAGCGCATTTAATCCTCCCGACTATGACTTAGACGAGGGTCCAACAATAGAGGCTGTATCTTTCAACGAAGCAAATGTTCATGTAGAGCTGTTGGCTCTGAATGAGTCTAAATCACCGGGCCCAGATGATATACCGCCAAAGTTACTAAAGCAACTCGCTGCGGAACTGGCCAAACCGTTGTTCATGCTTTTCCAAACCTCATTTGAAGCCGGCATGTTACCTGCTGATGGGAAATCTACACTAATCACACCACTATATAAAGGTGGCAGCAAGGTCTCCACAAATAATTACAGACCAATTAGCCTCACCTCGATCTGCTGCAAACTCATGGAAAAAATAATAAAGCGAGAGCTAATGCACTTCTTAGAGCAGCATAAATTATTATCTGAAGCGCAACATGGATTTCAAAGTGGCAGGTTTTGCGTAACGAACTTGATCTATTGCTTGGAACATTGGACGCGAGCAGTTGATGAAAGAAATGCGTTGCACGTTGTCTACATTGACTTTAAGAAGGCATTTGATAGTGTACCACACCAGCGACTCCTACACAAACTCAACCGAACAGACATTAGGGGTAATCTCCTCAGATGGATCAAAAGCTTCTTACTTGGCCGCTCTCAAACCGTCCATGTCGGTAACCAGCAGTCGGCGGAGGTTGCGGTTGAAAGTGGTGTTCCCCAGGGCTCCGTTCTTGGCCCTACTCTGTTCATTTTGTACGTCAAAGACTGCATCAATTAATTGGATTGTGATGTCACCATGTTTGCGGATGATATTAAGCTATGGTGGGTCATCAGAACTGCAGCTGACGTAAAGCATTTGCAGGAAAACCTAAACCGACTTCAACAATGGTCAATGGACTGGCTTTTGCCGTTCAATGAAAACAAATGCACTATTCTACAAGTCGGTAGAACTAGCCCTCCGAACCTCATGGATTACAGCCTGAATGGTATACCATTGCAAGAAGTTGACGCGCAGAAGGACTTGGGAGTGTGGATCTCGAGCTCCCTTATACCCGTGCTGCATTGTTCAAAGGTAGCCAATTCTGCGATGTCAGTCCTGTACCTTATCAAGCGGGCTTTCTCTACCTTTGATGAAGACTGCTTTGCCAAAGTCTTTTGAACTTTTGTGCGGCCGCAATTGGAGTTCGCTATCCAAGCTTGGAGACCCTGGACCGCGAAGGATCTCAATATCCTCGAAAAGGTTCAAAGGCGTGCAACCAATCTTGTGACTGGACAGGGCTCATAACCCTATGAAACCCGATTAGCTAACCTTGATCTCTTCCCCTTTAGTTATAGGCAGCTACGAGGTGACCTGATGCAAACATTCCGTATCATGTGTGGTCAGGGCTGCTGCCTCGCACCTGGAGACTTCTTCCGGTTAGCAACAACCATGAACTTGAGAGGGCATCCACTCAAACTACGTGTAACTGGGGCCAGACTGGATACACGAAAGTTCTTCTTCTCCAAGAGAGCGGTCGACGCTTGGAATGCTCTGCCTCTGGATGTTGTTATGGCTACTTCCGTTGAGCTTTTTAAGAAAAATCTGGACCAGTATAGCAGTGCCCACTATAATATCCCCAGATCTTCTTAGTCGCGTCCCAGTTGAATCACACTCTTATTATTACAATACTACGTTTTATATTTCAGTACCATTTTTATTATCTCAAACTCGTCGCATATGCCTCACTCACGAGAATATTGTCAACAACAATAGCATGTACTCATGCTACTCGTAATATGCGAGTACACATTTATGTTTACTCTCTTCGATTAGCCAACAGCTGCTTATTTTCCGCACGCTGTTATGTAAACCAACTTTTTTACATTTTAATGATGTACCAGAGCCTTTTTAGCCATACTGTAACCAAGAGGGAGTTCAAAGGCGTTTGCCTATCTTTCCCTTAATAAACTAAAAAAATTGTCTGTCTGATAGCTCTCTTGGTTTTCAAGGTGAAGTTATGACATTTATTTATTACTTTTACTATGTATAGGAGGTCAATATGAATGAAAAGTACCTGGATATCACTGAAGTACGATATAAAGACACTTAAAATATCACATGATGGCCTATTATGCGGCTACTTAACAGTCATATCCTGCGGCTCGACGTTGTCCATTGTACTCCATGATTCTCCGGAACGTAAAATGCCGTTATTAAGCCCAAAAATGCCTACGGTATGTCTTCTATGTGTCTACATTACTAATGGGTTTTGAGTCTATGGAAGTGGCGGAAGGATAAGCGCAGTTCATGGTACAGTCCTTGGGGCTTTACGGGAGTTCTATCCTGAAACGCAGATGCCGCTGATGTCAACCAAGAAGTTATTTAATACATTGCAACTCTTATATCCTGAGCTGCCCAAGGACCCACGGTAACTATCGAGTACGCCTCATGTATGCATTAAGAAGTCCCTGAAGAACGAGTGCTATATTCATTTAGGCCTTAAAGAGGGTCTGCTCCGTGAATTTCGTTTGCAGCCGATAATGAATGTCCCGGAAATGCGCATTCAATTGCATATTAACGGGAGGAAGATTTTTAAAGTTTCAAGTCAATGCCTTCGGACCATAGTTTGCCCTAAAAGCCACCCGGTTTTTGGCCAACTTTTCATTGTCAGTTTATTCTGCAGTTCCTGCAAGCCGTAGCCTTTGGAGGACTTCTTTGGGGATTACGTCAGGGATCTGAAGGAACTGTTGACATATGGCTTGCACGACCCACTAAAGGATGGCGTGGTTAAGATCGTATTTCATAATAGTATCTGCAACACGCCAGCTCGATGTTATGTTAGGCAAGTAAAAGCCCAAAATGGCTATTTTTGATGTGACAGATAGGTGGTTTCGTAGTGATAACATTAATTCCTGCAGGTGTTGCCATATAGGGGCAGCAGTTACCAAATGCATGACATTCCCTACTAGCAGTGGCCAACTGCGGGACTACAGTTTGCCTTGTAATCAACAGTGTTTTTGTAGATTTCCCCGCATATTGTCGTCGGAGTCAGACAATGACGAAGACTAAGAGTTGGATCGCCCGTGGCTCTTCAAAAGGCAGTTATTTGGTTGACTCGCGGTAGGCGTATATACGTCTAACGAATATAGGCCACTTTCGGCGAAAGCATTCGAGCAACTTCCAACACGTGGGCTTGGCCTTCAGAGCCTAAATGTGTTGCTGCGTGCAAAACAGAAAACCATCTGGACATCCTTGAACAGAAGCTGGAGTCCCTTTGGTAGGCTTGTTGTCCTTTTGGTATGATTAAATTCAATTGGTAAAAAAGCAGATCAGAACGTCCGTGATCTGGCTATGCTCACCGAGTTACTTCGGCCTGTGATGGAGCCTACCACTGTGGTCAACCAGAGGCCATCCACAGTTCGATTGCCTGTGTCTATCTCAGATGCTTACAAGGGGGGCGTAGGGGTACTAGTTAGGGGCAGCACCACACAACTTGGATTTGTTCGCTCCATTTGTCTCCTACAGGTGGTGAATGCTCCTGTGGCCGCCTCTAACTGGTACCCAACTCTCACCTGTGGCTCCTCGAAGTTGGGTACTTCCCAGCGGCCACACCCTGGGCAACCGTCACGACCGGCGGGCTAAACCAGATGAGGGTCTCCAGGTGTTGTGTGTGCCTCCACACCCGGTATGTCTGACTCCCGAACTTCCCACCTCCCCCCTCTCAAAAAGTCCTACGGTGGGGGCGACAGCAACCCCATAGGCGGCCCAGAATAACTCGGGTCGTTCTCCCACTAAAACAAATCCGTGACCCATAGTGGAGTTCGGCAGCCGTCTAGGATGTCCGAGCAGCCCTATTTAGGGATAGCACTGCTTGCCTCCTCGCGGAGGAAGGGGCTAGAAAATGTGCCCAAAAAAGTGCTGGGTCTCACGTCTTCTGCAGCCGGCCGCGGCTCGCAGATCTCAAACTATGCGGTCGTAAAACTCAAACAAACAACAATACCCCCGTCCCCATCCCCTCGCCATACTCTCCAGGCTGCTCGGGTGAGTCCACTCACACTAGCAGTCTGGAATGTTAATTCCCTTTTAGACAATCCTAGGAGCAACCAGCCGGAACGAAGGACGGCGCTAGTTGCTCGGGAAATGGCGCGCTACAAGTTGGAAATTGCTGCTCTCAGCGAGACCCGATTCTCTGAGCAGGGTCAGCTGGAGGAGGTGAGGGCCGGCTACACCTTCTTCTGGAGCGGCCGGCCAAAGGCAGAGCGACGCGACGCTGGTGTTGCCTTTGCCATCCGTAACGGCATCGTGGGACATCTGCCCTGTCTGCCGCAGGGTATCAATGATCGCCTGATGAGCCTCCGCCTGCTTCTTCGGGGAGACCATTTCGCCACCATCATCAGCGCCTACGTTCCCCAATGACGAGCTCTGATGCGGCGAAGGACAAATTCTACGAGGACCTGCACGCCTTGCTGGCGACTGTGCCGAAAGAGGACAAGTTAATTGTCCTTGGTGACTTCAATGCCGCGTCATGACGGACCACGCTGCCTGGCAGGGAGTGCTGGGTTCCCACGGTCTCGGTAGCTGTAACGATAACGGCCTCCTTCTTCTGCGCACGTGTGCGGAACACCGTCTCCTGCTGACCAACACCTTCTTCCGCCTTCCGACGCGGGAGAAGGCCACGTGGATGCACCCTCGGTCGCGGCGCTGGCATCTGCTGGACTATGTTCTCGTCCGGAGGCGAGATCGACAGGACGTGCTGGTGACCAAGGCGATCCGCGATGCCGCTGGTTGGACAGATCACCGCCTCGTCATCTCCCAGATGAGGCTCCGACTGCAACCCTGACGAAGGCCCCAAGGTTATTATTAAATTTGCCTGCTCACTGTTTTGATTTCAGCAACCAAATAACCGGGAAACTGGAGTACCTGCATGCTCCAGATGATAACGATACCGTGGAGACACGATGGTGTCAACTGCGAAATGTCATCCAGTCCACCGCCCTCGATGTCCTCGGACGCGCACGCCGTCCACACCAGGATTGGTTTGACGACAATGACGCTGACATCAGCAACTCACTCGCGGAGAAGAATGGACTACACAAAGCCTGCATGGACCTTCGGACTGACGCCACCAAAGCAGTCTTCTTCAGATGCCGGCGCCTTGTACAGCAACAGCTGCGGGAGATGCAGGATGCCTGGATGATCTGAAAGGCTGAGGAAATCCAGGGGTATGCGGACCGCAATGAAATGAAAAACTTTTTCAAAGCCATCAAGGCCATCTACGGCCCGTATATCAAGGAATCCACACCGCTGCTCAGCTCTGATGGCACAACACTGCTGACAGAGAAATCGCAAATTCTGAAGCGCTGGGCCGAGCACTTTAGAAATGTCCTTAATTGCCCATCAGCCATCTCCGATGCTGCCATTGACCGGCTCCCTCAAGTGGACACGAACAATGACCTGGATCTGCCGCCTTCCCTACGAGAAACCATCCGGGCCGTGCAGCAGATTTCCAGCGGTAAAGCACCGGGATCCGACGCAATCCCACCGGAAGTCTACAAACACGGTGGGCCCCGGCTGATTGCAGAACTCACAACACTCTTCCAAGAGACGTGGCGCCAAGGACAAGTTCCTCAGGATTTCAAAGACGCGACCATCGTCCATCTCTACAAACGGAAGGGGAGCCGGCAACTCTGTGATAATCACAGAGGCATCTCGTTGCTCAACATTGCCGGGAAGATCTTCACCCGTATCCTTCTCAATCGTCTTAACGGTCACCTAGAGCAGGGCCTGCTCCCAGAAAGCCAATGTGGCTTCCGTCGACACCGCGGAACAACCGATATGATCTTTGCCGCCCGCCAGCTAAAATAGAAGTGTCAGGAGATGCGAACTCACCTATACACTACCTTCGTGGATCTAACGAAAGCCTTTGACACGATGAATCGTGACGGACTGTGGAAAGTCATGCAGAAATTCGGCTGTCCTGAGCGGTTCACGCACATGGTACGTCAGCTTCATGACGGGATGACGGCGTGCGTCACTGACAACGGGACGGTATCCGAAGCATTCGCAGTGACCAACGGAGTGAAACAGGGCTGCGTACTGCCCCCCACCCTCTTCAGTCTCATGTTCTCGGCAATGCTGATGGACGCCTACCGTGATGAGCAGCCTGGTATCCGCATCGCCTACAGAACTGACGGGCACATTCTCAACAGTCGGCGTATGCAGGCTCCAACCCGCGTGTCTACGACTACAGTCCATGACTTGCTCTTCGCGTACGACTGCGCCCTTAACACCGTGATGGAGGAGGACATGCAAAGGAGCATGGACCTCTTCGCCGAAGGCTGCGCCGATTTTGGATTAACAATCAGTACAGCCAAAACGGTTGTCATGCACCAGCCGCCACCCAGCGCGGAATACAATGCTCCTCGAATCAATGTCAACGGTGCTCAACTCAAAAACGGGGAAACCTTCGCTTATCTAGGAAGCACGATGTCGCGCAACACGAGAATCGATGACGAGGTTGCCCAACGGATCTCCAAAGCTAGTCAGGCCTTCGGCCGGCTGCAGGCCTCCGTGTGAAATCGCTACGGTATTCAGCTGAACACCAAACTGAAGATGTACAAGGCCGTCGTCTTGACGACACTCCTTTACGGAGCGGAAACCTGGACCGTCTACTCGAACCAAGCCAGGAAGCTGAATCACTTTCATCCCAGCTGCCTCCGCAGAATACTGAAGCTGAGATGGCAAGACAGGATCCCGGACACGGAAGTCTTGGAGCGGACCGGAATCCTCAGCATCCATGCAATGCTGAGGCAAGTGCAACTGCAATGGAGCGGCCACCTGGTAAGAATGGACGAAGAGCTACTACGCAAACGACTTTTCTACGGAGATGTCGCTACGGGTTCTCGCCGGCAGGGAGGTCAAAAACGACGCTACAAGAACACTTTGAAGAAATCGCTGAAGCCACTGCAAATCAACTCGGCGACCTGGGAGGACCTCTCCCAGGATAGACCGGTATGGAGAAGATCAGTGAAGACTGGTTCAGCAATCTATGAGGCCAACCGGATCACCGCCACCAAGGCCAAAAGAGCGGCACGAAAGTCACCAGCGCCCCGGACCAACACCGCCAATTCCCAGGCCCTGCCAACATGCCCGCGCTGTCAACGCATCTTCCGCGCGCGAATCGGCCTGGTTGGACATCTTCGGACGTAATGCACCAACAATCCGTCAATTCCAATTTCTACGTTAAATTCTGCCAACCCTCCTTCTGACTCTCCCACCCTCACTCCTGGCATCAATTCCATTACTCCCACCATCATAGAGACCACATCCATCTACTCATTGCCTGCTACCCCCACCACCGCAACCACCACCGCCTTCGCCTTCACTACCACCACCACCACCATCAGCGATGGGTAATATCTCCTAAGCTGTACTCAATGCGACCGCACATTCACCTCACGCATCGGCCTCGTCGGTCACTTACGAATACATCGTACAGAGACCGGTGAGCAAGTGCCTGGAGCACCATCAAACAGCAGAGATCGTCGCCTCCACTGCCCTCACTCGCGCATTCACTCATCGCATGGGCCTATTCGGTCCAATGCGCATCCATGACAGCGGAATTAACCACAATGCCGACAACACCGATACTCCATGCACACCCTCTGCTCCTGCCATTCTTAGCACCCCTGCAACCCCCACTACCATGAATGACATCCCCCCAGCCTCTACCGATTTCTCCTGCCCCCACTGCGCCCGCAAATTCAACTCACGCATCGGCCTGGTCGGTCACCTGCGAATCCATCGCACGGAGGCTGGTGGACCAGTGCCTGGGGCTCCGACATACAGTCGACGCGCCCGCCTAAACTGCCCTCACTGCTCCCGCACATTTACACACCGAATGGGCCTATTAGGATACATGCGCCTCCACGACAACCTCCGGTAAACCACCGGAGGTTACGCTACATCAGCACACCCTACCTACACCAATACATCGAAAACACCCTCACAATCACCATTTACCAGAGTATATCACGGTCTCCTAGAAACCGTGGCTGGGAAGTCTGCCAATCTGACGCTTCCAACAGACCACGCCGTCGGCTCAGCGTATGTGCTGTGTGTATCGAGTGGCTGACCAGTGGACTGGGAGTCAGACGGCGAGGGATGCTCCATATCCCCTGAGTTTGTGAATCCTAGTGTGTGCGTTATGGCGGCCAGGTCATGCTGTGGCGCGCGAAGACGGGTATGCCGATCCGTCAGCCAATGCGCTCACTCCCACATCAGGCAACTGACCGGCTCGGACAGTGTCTGATGGTGGGGGTTGGGGAGAGAGTGAGGTCGACAGCTCAGCGCATGTTCCTCACCATAAACAATCTGACGCGCTTAAAACTATCAAGGTGCGCTAACAGCCGTGGCTTGGTTGCCAAATGTGTGTTTTGTGTGGAATGGCTGACTGGCGGACTGAGAGTCAGGCTGCAATGGCTCCTTCTTAATGTGGTCTTTATGGCACTCCCACTCTGTGGGATCCGAGCCAGGTGTTGTAGTACGCCCAGGGGCGGCTCCGGCCGCGCCAGCCACCTGCGACCTCTCTCATCTCCGGTCTTCTTGCCTGTGTCGTGAGACCGGGCTCAGGTGGGGGAGGAGAAGAGTGTGCGGTAACGTTAACCGCCACGGTTGGAAGGTTGCCAACTGACAATTATACTCAGACCTCGCAGTTAGTCCAATGTGTGTTGTGTGGAGTGGCTGAGTGGTGGTCTGAGAGTCAGGCTGCGATGGCTCCTTCTTAACGTTACCTCTGGCTATCTCACACATGTGAGATGTAAGCCGTTTAACCAACTGTTTTGTGAAATCCTGGTGCTTGTGTTTGGGGGCCAGGTCGTGTACGTAGTACACGAAGACGAGGTCACCAGCAGCTGCGCCCGCTTCCGCATCAGACAACTGACCGGCTCGGACAGTGGTCTGATTTTGGGGGTGGGGGAGCGAGTGAGGTCAAGAGCTCAGCGTATTTTCCTCACTATAAACAATCTGACGCGCTTAAAACTATCACGATGCGCTAATAGCCGTGGCTTGGAAGGTTGCCAACTGACGGGATAACTCGGACCGCGATGTCAGCCCAATGTGTGTTTTGTGTGGAGTGACTGACTGGTGGACTGAGAGTCAGGTTGCAATGGCTCCTTCTTAATGCGGCCTTTATGGCACTCCCACTCCGTGGGATCCAAGCCAGTTGTGGTGGTATGCCCAGGGGCGGCTCCGGCCGCGCCAGCCCTCTGCGCCCTCTCCCCTCTCCGGTTTTCTTTACTCTGTCTTGACACCGGGCTCAGTTGGGGGCGGAGGAGAGAGTGCGGTTGCTGCAGCGCAAGGCTACTACCACTTAAAACTAATTCACGCGCAAGTCACCGTCCCTGCACGACCCTTCCATGGAGCATACGGTGGACATAGTCGGACTACGACGGTCGAACTGTCGTGCTTATAAGGAATTTATCCAAAGGCTGAATTTGGAGGACAAATGCTTTCAGGAAATGGTATGATTAGATGCAATACTATGTACTCCTCATGGCTTACAGATACAATTCCTTTCTACAATTGGACGCCGTAATCGGAAGCAGTTCTTAAGAAATCTCCTGTCGGCTATGCTTCAGTCCCCTGTGTGCCTCAGCTTCTGTTGGGGTAGTTATGCAGGGAAGATATCGTTTGTCGGCAACCCACTATACGCTCTCTTCAAGGTTATCTGCAAATAATTTGTGACACGTTCAAAGGTCATCCGCAAAAGCAATACTTTTAGTACTACTTCCAGTGATTTCGTTAGAAAAACGGCAATCGACTGGTTTCCTGGCACAAGAGACAGGTATGGTAGACGAGTGAAACGACAGGATATCTCAAGTCATTCGTATGCATTTATTTAGATTCCCTCTTCTAACCCTCGCGCCCACAACTGCCCCCTACTGTCTGCGTTCGAGAACAGGGTAAATACAGTTATCCTAGGTAATGTCTTTCATGTGTTGCAGTTTTTAACTCTACCTAGAAAGCTCTGCATATATCAGTGTGGCTGCTTGACTGAGTGCATGAGCAAGTCAAGCAGCAGGGTCAGTACTGCAGTTAAAAGCTTACAGTAAAGTTAGGCAGGTCAAAAGCCCGCTGGCAACCTCACCCAAAACATTCGATACGAGAAGCGATCATGGTGCGGCCGCCGGTTTTAGTGCGAGCCTGTGTGCGTGCGCGCTGGTTCCGTCTAGCCCTGACTGCGGAATTCAGATTTTCTCACTGCTTCATACCGTTGACGAGAGAGACGGTTTATCCTAAAAGACTACGCCGAGGCTTTTGGAATTATTTTAGGCAACAATTTAAGTACTTGTGACTACTAAAATAGTTTGCATTTATAAAAGTATTTAATATCTAAAATGTTTATGAGGGATAAGGGAAGTAGGAGTGGATTTCGGCGGAGACTTTTCCCCACTATTGTAAACACTTAAACACTAACTACTTAAGTAGTGTTAACATGAGTTTTATTTTTGTCTTAGTTCTTTAATTAGTATGGAAGTACGACAAATTTATTATTCCGCCAACTTTCGGCAGCACATTTAACTACCACATTTTTAATGCCAGTATTTAATATCTACCTCGTTTCAGTGTTTTATTTATAATTTTTTTGAATAGGACAATGGTGAAGAAATACACAGAATTTATTGACGTCATGCGATTTCAGGACATCTTATTCAACTGCGTACGGTCACTGTCTAGTAAAACAACGACGCAAACTGTACAATTAAACGTAGACCTAAAGAGATGAAACGTTATTGGTAGATAAAGCAGTGAAATGTTGATCTGATATGTGGGTGCGCATGGTGAGGGTGAAAGGGGGGATTCAACTAAGCAAGCCAGTTAAGCTTACAATGAGAACATGTCAAGTGTAATTGAAACTAAAATGCGCGGGACAGCAGTTAGTCATGCAGGGTAAGGAGTGGGGGATGACGGGGACATGATTATCGATCGTTACCACAACAATTCGACGTCGATCGCATGATCCAGCTGTTTACAGTTCTGGTTTTCTTCTCTGTATTGCAGCGGCCTCTGCAAAGCGCAGAAGACGTCCAGTCGTCGCCCGCAGTACGACGTTAAATTCAGCCATTGGGTCAATTGCATAGCCGGTGTCCAGCAGGTGCTTCGTAATTGGACTCTTAGGTACCTTACATGTATTTGTGGATGCAAATACATTGGGCAAAGGCAGTTGGCAACTCAATCAGCTGAACATATGCCGAAGTGGCTGTTACAGGCATAAAATAAGGTGCCCAAGAGTTCAATTACGAAGCACCTGGTGGACACTGGTCATGCGGTGGACCCACTGCATTTAAGGTCCTACTTCGTGCGACGACTGGACGTCTCCTGCGCTTTGTAGAGGCCGATGCAATACGGAGAAGAAAACCAGAACTCTATAAGCCCTGGATCATGCGATCGAAGTCGCATTGTTGTGGTAATGCTCGATAATCATGCCTCCTGTCATCCCCCACTCCTCTCCCTGTCTGACTAACTGCTGTCCCGCGCGTTTTAGTTTCAATCACAGTTGACATGTTCTCACTGTAAGCTGGACTGGCTTGCTTAGTTGAATTCCCCCTTTCACCCTCACCATGTACACCCACCTATCAGATCACCATTTCACTGCTTTGTCTAAAAATAACGTTTCATCCTTTAGGTCTACGTTTAATTGTACAGTTTGCTTCGTTTTTTATTAGGCAGTGACCGTACGTAGTTGAATAAGAGGTCACGAAATCGCATGACGTCAATAAATTCTGTGTATTTCTCCACCTTTATTCGTTCCGGAGATAAAGTGTTTCACTTATATTTTTTAATTACGGGAGCAAGCCAAATGTGAGGAGCTTCTTGGTAGATGACCTGGCTTCCGAGTTGTTACGAACTACGAAAACAATCAATTGCCTTGTACATATTTTTAAATCCTTCAAATTGTTATAAAATATACTTTCTCCAGAATTTGGGTCTTTTACATTTTATGCAACAATGCACTAGGTTCCGCGTAGAGCGCAGGTGTATAGGGAGATCACCTGTGTACGACATCGCTTAGGGGTTTCGATGTGCCATATTTAACCACGGAATTCTAACTAGGAGGCTGTGCATTACGGGCGAGAAAATCGATAAAGGGGATGGGTGCCATGAACGTCGAAAAATGTGCGTCCTCCTGCGCAAATGTTTCCTTAGGCAGGTCTATCCGGGGCTGGAGTGTTTGCATTCCCCGCCACAGCCGGGATCCGGGCCCCGCTATTTTCCCGGGGCTATGCGGGGTTGGTAAACGCGAAATGCAAACCATAAATGGGTTTATTAAGGTGCTATTGATAAAGAAAATAATGAAGAATAAACCAGATTCAAACTTCCACGGTAGATACCCGTCGCCAAAACAACGGTGTTGGCCAAATATAGGGCCTGACGCTAGACGAGAAAATTGACCCATGTGTAAGAACAACGCAAGAATACAGGTGACCCAAAGTTTCATGGCTAAAGTCGATGGGAATAAACAAAGAAGTTCCGTTCAAGTGGAGAGGGTAAAAGCAGAGGTAGGGAACAACGTGCAAATACGTCAGATAGAATTTCACAGGAGACTGACATAGAGAATTTTCAAACGCATTTGGCAGTAGATAACATTAGATTTTAATTATTCTTGACATATTTGTCTTCTTTGCGATGTGTCAACGAGTCGATTATCTAGACTAAGGTACACTTTCCGTTAGGTTGAGATCAAAAGATTAGAAATTGATTTGCAGGGCTGACGTGCTCACGTATAAAACACCCCGCGAATAACAAACTTGGATATTATCCTTATTATGGGTTAGAACATAAAACAGAGGCAAGTCTTGCTTTGACGACTGAATTTCCTTTTCACAGACTTGGCCATAAAGCTATGCGCAGGGAAGATCATTATGCGCAGAATCCAATTTTCACAGTGCCATCTGCATGCCTGTCTTATATGGGTTGCGCATGAAGTTCGTAGTAGCTAGGATTTGCTCCTCACTAATAGTTCTGGAATTTGTGACCTCGGCATGATTCCTAGCAGTGCGTATCAGGGAGGGTATCAGAAACGCGCTTGAGCAGTTCACGAAGGATGTGGACTTCATCTTAAATGGGACAGATCGCGCTTGCATTGCTATGCTCACAAGCAATCCTCAGACTATTCAGGTAGGACAACCCGGGCATTTGAGTAGGTTTTCTTCACCCATCCATGGCTACACAGTCGATTCTTTTAATTCACATTTGTGGCCTAACAGCGATGAATAATAAGTCAGCTGAAATCTGGCTAGACACGGTACGCGAAGACGTTGAAACGCCTCCCCGATTTTCGGTATTCGTTGAACGTCGACAAAGAGGATAGATCAATTTTCCTATATCCACCATAATTGTCAGCAAAATTGTAGAATCACGGTCTGCGACCTCCTAGACGCCAACCAGACAAGGCCTTATCTGATTCATAATAGGCATATACTTGGTAAGAAATTTCTGATCATTAGAGCGTGTGAGCAGTTTAAAGTGCCTGAATCGCTAAAAAAAGTTAAGTACAGTTTTCCCTGCCTATATATTATACGTTCAAGTATAAAGAACAGTCAGGGTAATAGGAATCGCAGTTCTCTACAGTTGACCAAATAATCCGTATATAAACTTAAACAGGCATAACACATCTTTAAAGAGACCCTGGTCATTACGACCTTCAGGTCCGGTTTCAAATAGGAAGAGAATAAATGGGACACCAGTTGGGGGGATGCCTTGTTCTTCACGGAACTATCGAAGGAAGGAGTTGGCAGCAGGAGGAGGAGAGTCCAGGTCCGGCAGTCCCAGTGAGATGCCATCACATCGCCTTGAGCACACCTGAGTTTCTTCTGAAGCCGGCTTGGACAGCCTCGATTGGCTGAGAACTAGACTGTCACTGGCGCGCACAAGAAACGCAGCGTTGCAAAAGGTGCCCGGAGTAGAGCTACTAGATAAGTAAGGATTCACAAGTGAGATAGGCACTCAGGTTCCTGTCCACACTCTGCACTAGAAGCCACTTGACATTCGTGAGGATATAATGACGCACAAACTTAGTGGCGTGGAAGGTTGATGACGGACACGATAACTCAGAACTCGGAATCGGGAGCCGCCTGATATCACTCTCACACGTCTAAGGCGCAAGGCACCCACCACTGAAGTCCGCTGAATGTGGAATGAAGGACCACGTCGTGAGTGCTGAGCAGGGATGTGCTGTTTAGCTTTGTCAACCACGGCACTCACGCCCGTTGCTATTTCTCTCGAGGTTGACCTCACTGTGGTTTTGGGAAAGGAGATTGAGGCAGATGCGGTGCAAACTCACGCGCAGGTAACGGCCTCGTCCGCTACGTGAAGCAACCTCGTCGTTTGCGCCTATCATTAATTGCAAAGACAGAGGCCCAATTGCATCAAGGAAAAATTGGTAATGGTGCCTTGTATGGCCACCTTAACAGGACTCGGTAATGGGACCCAACCACAATACATGTGGCTTTGCGCCAAATTCCGGGGAAATTTGCTATAGGATTAAGGTGAAGGTTAGAGCTAAGTTAAGGGTTAGGTTTAAGGTTAAGGTGAAAGTCGGGGTTAGGTAAAGAAGAAGGCCAAGACTTAAGGTTTGGGCTCGTGTTAACTATAGAATTGAGGTTTAGGGAAGGGCTAAACGGGCCACGTGGTAGATGCGTTGGAACAACACGGGAGCAACATTAGGGCACGGCAGGCGTTATTCGGACTGCGCTCCCAAAACAAATGCCGAACATGGAGGTGTGGTGGCACGCCTAGGGGTGGCTAGGACTTAAAGGACCCGGCCGCGCCAGCCACCTTCGTCCTCTTCCGCCTCCGGTCTTCTTGACTTTGTATTGACACCGGCCTCAGGTGGGGGAGGAGGAGAGATTGCGGTAGATGCAGCGCAAGTCTACGAGCACTTTTAACTAAATCACGCGCAAGTCACCGTCCCTGCTCCACTTTCCCATGGAGCATACGGTGGACATCGTCGGACTACGACGGTCGAACTATCGTTAGGTTTAGCACGCATCGGCTTGATCGGTCTTCTGCGAATCCATCGCAGAGGAGGCTGGTGAATCAGCACCTAAGGGTTCCGAAAAACAGTCGGCTTGACCGCCTCCACTGCCCTCACTGCTCCCGCACATTCACACACCGTATAAGCCTATTCGGACACATGCTTATTCACAAAAACCTGCGGTAAACCACCGAAGGCTAGGCTACATCAGCACACACTATCTACACCAATACATCGACAACACCCTCACAATCACCATGTACCTGAGTATACCACGGTTTCCTAGAAACCGTGGCTGGGAAGGCTGCCAATCTGGCGCTTACACCAGACCACGCCGTCGGCCCAGTGTATGTGCTGTGTGTCGAGTGGCTCACCAGTGGACTGGGAGTCAGACGGCGATGGCTCCTCCATATCACCTGAGTAAGTAAATCCTGGTGTGTGCGTTATGGGGGCCAGGTCATGCTGTGGCGCGCAAAGAGGGGTACGCCGACCCGTCACCCAATGCGCCCACTCCCATATCAGGCACCTGAACGGCTCGGACAGTAGTTTGACTGTGGGGGTGGGGAGAGAGTGCGGTCGACAGCTCAGCGCATGTTCCTCACTATAAACAATCTGACGCGCTTAAAACTATCACGGTGCGCTAAAAGCCGTGGCTTGGAAGGTTGCCAACTGACGGGATAACTCGGACCGCGTGGTCAGCCCAATGTGTGTTTTGGGTGGAGTGGCTGACTGGCGGACTGAGAGTCAGGCTGCAATGGCTCCTTCTTAATGTGGTCTTTATGGCACTTCCACTCCGTGGGATCCGAGCCAGGTGTGATGGTACGCCCAGGGGCGGCTCCGACCGCGCCAGCCACCTGCGACCTCTCTCATCTCCGGTCTTATCGCCTGTGTCGTGAGACCGGGCTCAGGTGGGGGAGAAGAAGAGTGTGCGGTAAGGTAACCGCCGTAGTTGGAAGGTTGCCAACTGACAATTACACTCTGGCCTCACAATTAGTCCAATGTGTGTTGTGTGGAGTGGCTGACTGGTGGTCTGAGAGTCAGACTGCGATGGCTCCTTCTTAATGTGACCTCTGGCTATCTCATACATGTGAGATGAAAGCCGGTCAACCCCCTTTTGTGTGAAATCCTGGTGCTTGTGTTTGTAGGGCCAGGTCGTGTTCGTAGTACACGTAGACGAGGTCACCAGCAGCTGCGCTCACTTCCACATCACACAACTGACCGGCTCGGACAGCCGTTTGTTCGTGGGGATGGGGGAGAGAGTGAGGTCGACAGCTCAGCGCATGTTCCTCACTATAAACAATCTGAAGTGCTTAACACTATCATGGTCCGCTAAAAGCAGTGGCTGGGAAGGTTGCCAACTGACGGGATAACTCGGACCACGTGGTCAGCCCAATGTGTGTTTTGTGTGGAGTGACTGACTGGTGGACTGAGAGTCAGGCTGCAATGGCTCCTTCTTAATGCAGCCTTTATGGCACTCCCACTCCTTGGGATCCAAGACAGGTGTGGTGGTACGCCCAGGGGTGGCTCCGGCCGCGCCAGCCATCTGCGCCCTCTCCCATCTCCGGTCTTCCTGACTCTAACTTGACACCGGGCTCAGTTGGGGGAGGAGGAGAGAGTGCGGTTGCTGCAGCGCAAGGCTACTATCACTTTAAACTAATTCACGCGCAAGTCACCGTGCCTGCACCACCCTTCCATGGAGCATACGGTGGACATAGTCGGACTAAGACTTTCGAATTGTCGTTAGGTTTAACATACGGCCTTTTATTTTAATTTGATGGGGCGGTTCCTACTTCCGTGTCTTGTTTAGGCGGCCATACAAGGCATCTGCACGGAAAATGTGAATGAGTGCTATAGAGGGAAGAGAACACATTAATTACACGCCAAAAACGCCAGATGACTGCTGAAAATCCAGTTGGTTAGCTATCAGTAGCATGCTCTTGAACTCGAACAAAAGGGGTGGCTCAGGCGTCACTCTTAATGGGCGTGAACTTGAAGTGCACGGGTGACAGATAGTCCGACGGATGCACTTTGTTTCACAGAAACGACTGAAACGCACATGCAAGCGATCTAAAATTGTCGATTAATTTTGCCTCCGATACAAATGCGTTGAAAAAATCCCAAATTAAAAAGCCGGGAGTCTTAACGAATGCTACAGTATCTGTAGCTCTATGAGCACATCACCTCGAAAGACAGTCGAATAAACGAGTTTTCACGTTCTAGCGCGGGTGACGCGGTTTTCGGTTGGAGACCTATGATGCGCACATGATGACAGTTCAACCGTCGATTTCGACGAGGTCCAACGTATGCTCCATACAAGGTGGTGCAGGGACGGTGACTTGCGCGTGAATTAGTTTTAAGTGATAGTAGGGTTGCGCTGTAGCTACCACACTCTCGCCTCCTCCTCCGCCACCTGAGCCCGGTGTCAAGACAGAGTCTAGAAGACCGGAGATGGGAGAGGACACAGGTGGCTGGCGCGGCCGGAGCCGCCCCTGGGTGTACCACCACATCTCACTCGGATCCCACGGACTAGGAGTGCCATAAAGGCCACATTAAGAAGGAGCCATTGCAGCCTGACTCTCAGTCCGCCAGTCAGCCACTCCACCCAAAACACACATTGGGCTGACCACGCGGTCCGAGTTATCCCGTCAGTTGGCAACCTTCCAAGCCACGGCTTTTAGCGCACCGTGATAGTTTCGAGCGCGTCAGATTGTTTATAGTGAGGAAAATGCGCTGAGCTGTTGACCTCACTCTCTCCTCACCCCCACAATCAGATCACCATCCAAGCCTGTCAGTTGTCTGAGGTGGGAGTGGGCGCATTGACTGACGGGTCAGCGTACCCGTCTTCGCGCGCCACAGCATGACCTGGCCCCCATAATGCACACACCAGGATTTACTTACTCAGGGGATATGGAGGAGCCATCGCCGGCTGACTCCCAGTCCACTGGTCAGCCACTTGACACACACAGCACATACACTGGGCCGACGGTGTGGTCTGGTGCAAGCGTCAGTTTGGCAGCCTTCCAAGCCACCGTTTCTAGGAGACCGTGATTTTATTTGGTACATTGTGATGATTGTGAGGGTGTTGTCGATGTATTGGTGTAGATGGTGTGCTCTGATGTTGCTAAGCCTCCGGTTTTTTACCGCAGGTTGTCGTGGAGGCGCATGTGTCCTAATAGGCCCATGCGGTGTATAAATGTGCGGGAGCAATGAGGGTAGTGGAGGGATTGGAGGCGCAAATAGGCAAAACGCTAAAGGGTAGTCTTATCCAGAGAAGACATTCTCAGCTTTAATCAGTTCTTCACTGCGTGAAGTAACTTTCTCCATTGGATCAGGAGTTAAGAAGCGTAAATTTTAATGTACTGTCCTGCCCGTGTCTTTTTTTACTGAACTGTGTTCTGCATTGAGCCGTCTGTTCTTTAGCTTAGCGACACGTCAGACAATTCGAAGTGCACAAATTATTTCATTCCCCAACGTCAAGTAATAACTATCTACCTCTCACTATTTATCTTCCAAGTCTATATCTTCTAAGCTTACAGTAACGACAATTCACATGAAGAAAACGACATGTTTGGGCAATAGTTGCTTACATACGTTGGTTGCTTCTTAATTTTCCTATAAAGCCTCTGCTAGAACTAGCTATATATAGCCACACCAATGGTTTGTCTGTGTAGGTAGAATTGCATTTTCACATCCAAAGTGTGTCCAGTTGGAAATTCCGTTGGTGGATCCGTGGGCACGTCGGTTGGTGTTTTGTTTCCTCGCTACAATCGCGCCAACGATCCTTAGGAATTTTTTTAGTCTAAAAATTTGTGAAAAAGAAGTGCACATAAATGGTGAACATTGCCCTTTTACCCAAGTTTACGTTATGCGTGGATTTAACGAAGCTTAACTTCTCCGCAGAAGGATCTAAGCGGACTTGCCGGGCCGGATATATGATGACAGTTCAACCGTCGATTTCGACGATGTCCACCGTATGCTCCACACAAGGTGGTGCAGGGACAGTAACTTGCGCGTGAATTAGTTTTAAGTGGTAGTAGCCTTGCGCTGTAGCTACCACTCTCTCCTCCTCCCCCACCTGAGCCCGGTGTCAAGACAGAGTCAAGAAGACCGGAGATGAGAGAGGGCGCAGGTGTCTGGCGCGGCCGGAGCCGCCCCTGGGTGTACCACCACACCTGACTCGGATCCCACGGAGTGAGAGTACCATAAAGGCCACATTAAGAAGGAGCCATTGCAGCCTGACTCTCAGTCCGCCAGTCAGCCACTCCACACAAAACACACATTTGGCTGACCACGCGGTCCGAGTTATCCCGTCAGTTGGCAGCCTTCCAAGCCACGGCTTTTAGTGCACCGTGATAGTTTCGAGCGCGTTAGATTGTAATAGTGAGGAAAATGCACTGAGCTGTCGACCTCACTCTCTCCCTCGCCCCCACAATCAGACCACCATCCGAGCCGTTCAGTTGCCTGATATGGGAGTGGGCGCATTGGGTGACGGGTCGGCGTACCCGTCTTCGCGCGCCACAGCACGACCTGGACCCCATAACGCACACACCAGGATTTACTTACTCAGGTGATATGGAGGAACCATCGCCGTCTGACTCCCAGTCCACTGGTCAGCCACTCGACACACAGCACATACACTGGGCCGACGGCGTGGTCTGGTGTCAGCGTCAGATTGGCAGCCTCCCATGCCACCGTTTCTAGGAGACCGTGATTTTATTTGGTACATTGTGATGATTGTGAGGGTGTTGTCGATGTATTGGTGTAGATGGTGTGCTCTGATGTTGCTAAGCCTCCGGTTTTTTACCGCAGGTTGTCGTGGAGGCGCATGTGTCCTAATAGGCCCATGCGGTGTATAAATGTGCGGGAGCAATGAGGGTAGTGGAGGGATTGGAGGCGCAAATAGGCAAAACGCTAAAGGGTAGTCTTATCCAGAGAAGACATTCTCAGCTTTAATCAGTTCTTCACTGCGTGAAGTAACTTTCTCCATTGGATCAGAGTTAAGAAGCGTAAATTTTAATGTACTGTCCTGCCCGTGTCTTTTTACTGAACTGTGTTCTGCATCGAGCCGTCCGTTCTTTAGCTTAGCGACACGTCAGACAATTCGAAGTGCACAAATTATTTCATTCCCCAACGTCAAGTAATAACTATCTACCTCTCACTATTTATCTTCCAAGTCTATATCTTCTAAGCTTACAGTAACGACAATTCACATGAAGAAAACGACATGTTTGGGCATTAGTTGCTCACATACGTTGGTTGCTTCTTAATTTTCCTATAAAGCCTCTGCTAGAACTAGCTATATATAGCCACACCAATGGTTTGTCTGTGTAGGTAGAATTGCATTTTCACATCCAAAGTGTGTCCAGTTGGAAATTCCGTTGGTGGATCCGTGGGCACGTCGGTTGGTGTTTTGTTTCCTCGCTACAATCGCGCCAACGATCCTTAGGAATTTTTAGTCTAAAATTTGTGAAAAAGAAGTGCACATAAATGGTGAACATTGCCCTTTTACCCAAGTTTACGTTATGCGTGGATTTAACGAAGCTTAACTTCTCCGCAGAAGGATCTAAGCGGACTTGCCGGGCCGGATATATGATGACAGTTCAACCGTCGATTTCGACGATGTCCACCGTATGCTCCACACAAGGTGGTGCAGGGACAGTAACTTGCGCGTGAATTAGTTTTAAGTGGTAGTAGCCTTGCGCTGTAGCTACCACTCTCTCCTCCTCCCCCACCTGAGCCCGGTGTCAAGACAGAGTCAAGAAGACCGGAGATGAGAGAGGGCGCAGGTGTCTGGCGCGGCCGGAGCCGCCCCTGGGTGTACCACCACACCTGACTCGGATCCCACGGAGTGAGAGTACCATAAAGGCCACATTAAGAAGGAGCCATTGCAGCCTGACTCTCAGTCCGCCAGTCAGCCACTCCACACAAAACACACATTTGGCTGACCACGCGGTCCGAGTTATCCCGTCAGTTGGCAGCCTTCCAGCCACGGCTTTTAGTGCACCGTGATAGTTTCGAGCGCGTTAGATTGTAATAGTGAGGAAAATGCACTGAGCTGTCGACCTCACTCTCTCCCTCGCCCCCACAATCAGACCACCATCCGAGCCGTTCAGTTGCCTGATATGGGAGTGGGCGCATTGGGTGACGGGTCGGCGTACCCGTCTTCGCGCGCCACAGCACGACCTGGACCCCATAACGCACACACCAGGATTTACTTACTCAGGGTGATATGGAGGAACCATCGCCGTCTGACTCCCAGTCCACTGGTCAGCCACTCGACACACAGCACATACACTGGGCCGACGGCGTGGTCTGGTGTCAGCGTCAGATTGGCAGCCTCCCATGCCACCGTTTCTAGGAGACCGTGATTTTATTTGGTACATTGTGATGATTGTGAGGGTGTTGTCGATGTATTGGTGTAGATGGTGTGCTCTGATGTTGCTAAGCCTCCGGTTTTTTACCGCAGGTTGTCGTGGAGGCGCATGTGTCCTAATAGGCCCATGCGGTGTATAAATGTGCGGGAGCAATGAGGGTAGTGGAGGGATTGGAGGCGCAAATAGGCAAAACGCTAAAGGGTAGTCTTATCCAGAGAAGACATTCTCAGCTTTAATCAGTTCTTCACTGCGTGAAGTAACTTTCTCCATTGGATCAGAGTTAAGAAGCGTAAATTTTAATGTACTGTCCTGCCCGTGTCTTTTTACTGAACTGTGTTCTGCATTGAGCCGTCTGTTCTTTAGCTTAGCGACACGTCAGACAATTCGAAGTGCACAAATTATTTCATTCCCCAACGTCAAGTAATAACTATCTACCTCTCACTATTTATCTTCCAAGTCTATATCTTCTAAGCTTACAGTAACGACAATTCACATGAAGAAAACGACATGTTTGGGCATTAGTTGCTCACATACGTTGGTTGCTTCTTAATTTTCCTATAAAGCCTCTGCTAGAACTAGCTATATATAGCCACACCAATGGTTTGTCTGTGTAGGTAGAATTGCATTTTTCACATCCAAAGTGTGTCCAGTTGGAAAATTCCGCTGGTGGATCCGTGGGCACGTCGGTTGGTGTTTTGTTTCCTCGCTACAATCGCGCCAACGATCCTTAGGGAATTTTTAGTCTAAAATTTGTGAAAAAGAAGTGCACATAAATGGTGAACATTGCCCTTTTACCCAAGTTTACGTTATGCGTGGATTTAACGAAGCTTAACTTCTCCGCAGAAGGATCTAAGCGGACTTGCCGGGCCGGATATATGATGACAGTTCAACCGTCGATTTCGACGATGTTCACTCGTATGCTCCACACAAGGTGGTGCAGGGACAGTAACTTGCGCGTGAATTAGTTTTAAGTGGTAGTAGCCTTGCGCTGTAGCTACCACTCTCTCCTCCTCCCCCACCTGAGCCCGGTGTCAAGACAGAGTCAAGAAGACCGGAGATGAGAGAGGGCGCAGGTGTCTGGCGCGGCCGGAGCTGCCCCTGGGTACCACCACACCTGACTCGGATCCCACGGAGTGAGAGTACCATAAAGGCCACATTAAGAAGGAGCCATTGCAGCCTGACTCTCAGTCCGCCAGTCAGCCACTCCACACAAAACACACATTTGGCTGACCACGCGGTCCGAGTTATCCCGTCAGTTGGCAGCCTTCCAAGCCACGGCTTTTAGTGCACCGTGATAGTTTCGAGCGTTAGATTGTAATAGTGAGGAAAAATGCACTGAGCTGTCGACCTCAATTCCTCTCCCTCGCGCCCTGCAATAACAGACCACCATCCGAGCTGTTCAGTTGCTCGATATGGAGTGGGCGCATTGGGTGACGGGTCGGCGTACCGTCTTCGCACGCACAGCACGACCTGGACCCCATAACGCACACACCAGGATTTTACTTACTCGAGGTGATATGGAGGAACCATCG
>WEDG01002725.1:0-96760 GCA_017591395.1 Schistocephalus solidus | reverse complement strand
CGGTATTGCTTCGTTCCAGTTACGTATTGCTGGACACTGTGGAGGAATAAACCTCTTGACCTCCTTGAACAGTTGCAAAGGAGCGCAACGAAGATGTTCAACGGTCTAAGTGATTTATCGTACCGGGATAGGTTTAAAAAGCTTGACCTATTTTACTTGTCTTACAGACACTTATGGTTAAGCTTGTTGTGAAAATTCTGAATTATCCATGACCAAGTTTTTCCCCAATGAGACCGAAAAGACGTCTTCGCGTTTGCCTACACAAATCACCCGCACGTTCATCTGTTCAATGTCAGTAGCAACCGCAGGAAGGTTCTCCTTCAGTCAACGAGTAGCACCACCGACGGAACACGCTATCAAGAGAGACGGTTACCCACGATACCATTTCTGATTTATAAGAAAGTTTGACGGCATAATAAGTGACAAAGGTGACTCTATGTACATGACTACTTACAGCCAACATTGTTTAATATTTTTCTGCCCCTTCTCACCTTTTGTACTTTTTCGCTACGAACAGCGACAATGAATTTTATACGGTGTCCTGTTTTGACTCAAAAGCATTTTAAATGTCTACAAATTCATCCTAACTTTAAAAAGGAAAATGTTGATCTACATGGAGCTCATAAAGGCAAATGTAATTCTCACCTTCTAAGTGTCGTTACATGGGCTTTGAGCTCGAAAGACAACCACAACCAGTTATTTGTCAAGACAACCCATATGCATGAATGTTCCACTATCAAGGACATAGGTTTAAGATACACCAATAAGTTAGATCCCTCGCCTTTGCCGATAAAATTACGGCCAAAGCTGCCCAGATTTGCGACTTTATTTCTTATAATTTCTCTATTCCTGAAATTAAATTAAGATTTAATTGAATGTTTGTCTTTCCCATTCTTGAACATTGCTGCCCATTCTTTGGTTTAAATACCGAGCCTAGCCGTTAGAAAATGGAAAAGGTCTAAGGACATTTCACTCGGGAAATCTGACCTCCGACACTTTTAACTACCTTCTACTCGAATAGGTGCCAGCTAACTAACCTTAACTTTTTCTGGGTTCGGAGAATGGAAACTGACTTCTGCCTCCTTTTCCGCCCTTATAATTATTCAGCCTTTACCCCAATTAATCGTCCCTAAAACCCACGTAATTTTTCAATGATTATACCTCCTCCTATAACCTCCACATCTAAGTGATCCTTGTTCTTTGATTCCAAGTATTGCATTCCTTGGAATAACCTGTCAATGGAGATTAGGTTATCAACTAACCTGTCTACTTTTACTTGAAGACTGCACATTTATCGTACCACTGATTCAATTAACCTTTTATTTTCCCCTTCCTTTTTGAGCTGATTTCTCCATGACCCCGAGAAAGGACCATCAGGAATTTAGAAGTTTGTCTCCACATTATGTCTTGCCTGTATCGTTTACTCATCGAACTATGATGTCTTTAAAAACCCATGCCTCCGTTAAATGATCGCCAAACAATTGCGTCATATGCGCGCTCATTTAAAAGCACCTCCTTTTCTTTTGCCGATAATCATCCTCAAAATTACAACCTGAATACTGACCTGTGCACGCTTCAGATTCATTCTCGATAGTCATGCCAAATAGCCCCGCCGAGCAGATTATGTTGATTTATTCTTAGTCAATTACCGGATCTCCAATTATCCTTTTGTACTTCACCCAGCAGTAAACTACCATGTTGCTTCATATGCCCTCACGGAGCAGTTTTGTTTCTCCTGTACCTATTTTTTTATAAAAGACGATCTTCGCAGTCGGTATGCATTCCCTCTTTATTTCGACTATCATTTGAAAATATTGACAACTCCAATCGTTTTCCTGAACTTCGCGGTTCTCCTCTTTATTGACCCATTCTAAACGGCTTCAACCTCGTCCACCATCGCGTCTGCCGCGTCTTCAGGCGACGGTGCTTGTGGCCCTATCCATCTCCCCGGTGTCAACGCAACATTGAATGTTGGCGATCGTTTCGGGTTCCTCGGTCGGTGGTCTGAGAAATCAGTAATTTGCGTATCATGGTCACTTCTCTGGCAATTCTGCCATGACCTTCATGATCTCTACGTTCCTTTTCTCGTTCGACCCTAAGCTTACGGATGATGCCTGTGAAGGTTTCTTCTGTCTAGCATCCTTGACGGTTATGCTTATAGCTATTCGATACGCATTGTTATCACACCTGCGGTAATGAAAAGAAACCCCTGTCTTTTAATGATTCTTCCCACGATGAGGAGCGTTTTGAACCGTCCTACTATCTCATTTGCACGTTGGACCCACTGAACGCGTATATTTTTCTCCCAGGATGGATGATTTTTTCTCCTTAAAAAGTTACAAACCCCATTCAACATATGCCTATTCTATAAAACTTTTCTAAGGATTTTTTTCACTGTCTGCACTTTTATTTATTTTTTACCTCATATTGGAGGTATTTACCGTCGCCAAGAAGCTGAACTTCTTTTCATTACTTAACTGTGCATGATTTCGTACTCATTTGAATTGTTTTTTTCCAATGAGAGTGCCCTTCTGGGTTTTTAAATATAACATCTGTCGGTCTATCCAAATCGATTAATTGGCTCATCAAGGGAATTGTCTATAACCCTTCAAAATATACAATATGCAAAACCTCCTTGGACATCCCTTCAAATTACAACGAAGATTAAATGGAAGATAATGTTTTTCTCCTCGGTTTGGAACCAATAGGTAACCTGCCCGAAGCGAGGTTAGAGTCTAAATATGTGGAAACCATTAAACATGGGCTGGGTGGACATATGCTCTAACAGAGTCGCGCCCGCTAAGTGACTGCGCTCGCTCAGTCGTAATTCCTCCGTATTACTCACGCTTTTTTCCTTGAAAGAAGTTGACTTCGTACTGTCTAGGAAGGAGAAAAGTAGATAATTTTGTCGCAATTTGCAGTCTTCAATTTCCACTGACCTCACCCCAATGCATAGAAAACTAAAGAATTTTAAATTGTCTACAAGCAACAGAGAAATGTCTTTTCCTGTTGCCATGTTGAACAAATTGCATCCAATGTCATCTACGTCCTCACCGTCTGAATATCCAGTTAACTCTGTATGGAAACTGACTTTGATTGATCTTGTGGGATCCAAGTACAACAGTAATTCTCTTAATCTTTCTCAAAACAACTGTACTTCTCCTATTCCCACACCCATAGCAAGGTTTACCAGTAACTCATTGTCAACTAACGCAGATTGTTAGCTCAAAGACAAGTGTAACTAAAGTCTCGACCACTTGAAGATCGCAAAATCTAGCTTCTCCACGAAAAGAAATACTCTTTTTACGATCACCTCCTTCTCCTGACAACATTCCTATCCCAACAACCTTGAATTTCCAGCTATCACACAGACCTCATACTGAGGGCTGCTAAAGCAAAAACATGCAAGCATTCTTGTCCAAGAATGGAGCTTCTGTGCCAATCGCAGCAGTACACCCCACCCTGTAGCCAATTTTCTCCACGGTCGTTTTCCCCAGTTGTCTTTTTACTACGAAGGGTCCCGTTGTATAACTAGACTCAACTGACCTTCTATGCTACTTTACTAGGACTACTTTGCAGTATCCTGTCCAGGGATTTCCGGGACAAGACCAAATAGCTAGCGGTGAGTGCTCAGTTCCCACTGTCTAGATCATTTTGACCTTTATATCTCACAAACGTTTTTCTAGGACAAGGTGGGAGCACCCACCCCTATGTTCAGTGACCCATCAACCACTGGAAGACTTTGCTACACTCCCTCAGACACAACAAGCTTGCCCACTTCAACTGTTCGTTCTAAATGCCAGATCCTTGCTAAATAAAGTTCCCTTACTTCAAACTCTGGTCTACTAACACTGTCCAGATATTTTTATAGTAACTGAAACCTGGCCAACACCTTCCGTAGCCGACTCCAAACTCTTTCTTCTAGATTATACTTATATTCGAAATGACCGTCGTGACAGTCGTGGTGGAGGAAGTTGCATTTTTGTAAAGCAAACGCTGGCATTTCAGCCCTAAGACTATCTGAAATTAACCGCGGTTAAAGGGAGCTGTTGGCATCGAATTACCTGAAAGAATAAGAACTCTTTACCCTTTGGTTGTGTCTAGCCAGTGAGGATTACGATCTTTGTATCTCACAGGTATTTCACGCCGCGGCTGACTTAAATTTTAAGTATTGGTTGATTGCAGGGGATTTTAACCTTCCTGAAGTTCGATGGTTTCCACCTTCCGGCCCTATAAAGTTCAAGGACATACTCGAGACCGGAGATATCAGCCAGTGGAATCAGGTTGTCAACTTCCCCACCAGAGGCTCAAGCACAATTGATCTTAGCTACGGCAGAGTTTGCCTGCCTTTGGCAGTGCCATCTTAAGACCCACTTGGGAGCTTATAACACGACATCGTTGTTTCTACACTACAATTTGAAACTAATGAAATGTTTACCAAAAATATAGCTTCTTCTTTGAGTTCTGATCAGCCCTTTCAACAGAATTATTGATACATCTTAATTCCCATGACTGGTCTGATTTTTTTCGATGTCATTATATGAATACCTGTACCTGTATGCGCTGCAAAGTCTTGGATCCACTTATTTGCCGTTTTCAACCCCGTAAGAAAATAATAAGTCATGAATGGGGTTTTATATTCCTTTGTCTTCCGCCGTAGGCTACGTTAGCTCTCTCATCGGTTCCATCTTCAAAAGTACATTTCATTCTGCCCTTGATTTGACGTATATTTGAGCAGGTTATGAGGCTGTCCGAAGAAAAGTGGCTAGCCAATGAGGTCAAATTTGTTGAAAACTGTTCATGAAATGTCATGAAACTTTTTAAGTTCACAGTAAGAACCCATGGAAAAACATGGCACCCAGTCATTCGAGATGCCCTTGGAAATCCTATAGTTGATGACACGTGGAAGGCTGATAGTTTTAACGTTTTCTTGTTCAGAAAATATATTAAAATTCGACCGCTCCCCTTCCGAACATCCAGGGAGTGACCAGTGCCGTACTCGAAACCATGACTTTTATATCTCTGGGAAGTAACGGTAGCATTTGACGTTTTCGTCAATCTCATAGTCCTGGACCAGATGGCATCCCTGTCAGTATTATACAGGCAGATGCTAACGATATTTTCCCATCCCTTATCTGTAAGATATGTAATTCTAACTCTGGAAAGTAAAACCTTTGCCAGTGTTGAAGGCATCGCACGTTCTGCATATCCCCAAACAGGGCTTATCTACCTCTTTTGGCGATTTCCGGCCAACTGACACACATTCTGCAGCTTCGAAATTCTTGGAGACTTTGATCAAAGATAAGATGATGCATCACTTAACCGAGAATAACCTACTTAGTGCGGCTCAGCATGGTGTCCTCAAAACAGGGTCTTGTGACATCTGTCATCTCTCTTTCTTTGATCACGTTCTGTAATCTAGGGAAGATGGTTTTTACTATTTACATATTATATTTCAATGTCACTTAGGCTTATGTTGCCTATTGATACAAGCTGGCAGATCACGATACTGTGCTCAAACTATAAAAAACGATCTTGAGGCCTTTGCCCAGTCATGTTGCAAATGGCGCATTTCCCTTTCTTAGTACAAATGCTCCATGATAATTGTTGGCGACGACCATCAGCCTCAAATTAGGATATGGACATATCATATTCCAACGGTCTAAATCTTTCAGAGAACTGTGGGCTGATCGTTTTCAAAGCACGCAGGACTGCCGGGTTTATCCTCCAAAATTTTACACCTCTCTTTATTAGACTCCGCCTTTATAAATTGTACCTTAGGTCCGGCTTGCAATACTGCTCGTTTCTATGTGGCTTTCTGCGCACTAGTGGACGAAAGAAAATAGGATCAGCCCAGCCTTTCTTTACTTAAAGTGTTTTATCATCGGAGCACCGTAATCTGACTTATCAAGAGCACCGTGGGCTTATAAACATTAATCCCTTATGGATTCGCCGAGAACAGAAGGGACTCTTTTTTTACTTTTTTAAACTTTTAAACAGTCGCACATTCAATCCTCTTGGGCAGTGTGAACACTCTCGGCGCAGCAGTCATCGCAATGTTTTTTTATTTCTTACATTAGAACACATAGTTAAGCATGGTCAGTTTTTTTCTGTTAACGCCATAGCAATATGGAATAAACTACCTGAGAATATAAAAATTATGCAATTATTCATTGTTTAAGGGAACATCTTCAGAACATCTTCCAGGAATTCTGGGTGCCGACGTGGTCGAATCTGTCTTCAGGATTGACGGAACGCACGGCATCTGAGCCCGACCCCATGTCTTACCTCGAGGACGATGGCGCCGTCTCTGCAGCCTGCAACGGGTTAATTCCTCGGCAGACAGCGAGCAACCGTCCACGTATGCACTCTTATAAATAAATAAATTGTATATTTAAGGCCCAGAGAGCCCCGTCCTGTCTGGAGCAGAATCCTGGTTCCTTAACAAGACATCGAGCCGGTAAACACACTCCACCTGTGGTATCCTTCCTCACTATCATCCGACGGGCAGCAGTTTTGTCTCCAGAATAACATAAAGTTAGGAAAAACACTAAGAAAGATTTACCTCCAGAGGTTTTTTCATTTCGTCTGATATTGCCTGTAAACCGGCAGTAAATACAATTGTTTTCTCTGGGAGATTTTGACAGTTGCTTGGCAGTACCACGAGGCAACACCCTGCCGCGTCCTCCAAAATCCCATGCAGTGGTCTCGTCCGGCTAATGAGGCAACTGCAATGTTTTGTGTCTTTCCACGGCATGAACATCAGTGCGATCCGTTACGTCAAGAATTCTACTCGCAACCTACTTCGTCTCGATTGGATTGAGCAACTTGATTTGGTCGATATGCCACTCTGTAACGAACCACAGTTCCGACAGAATTGTTTGAATGAACTGGGAACACTTTTCGAGCGGATCCCGGATGGGAATGGTGTGATCGATGGTCTGTGAAGATGGCCGGTGTTCCTTCTTTCCCTACCGCTGACATCTCCCCTCGTTACTGCCGTCGTACCGTCTCGAAAGTCCCTGACCGTCAGCATCTCCACGACCCTCACCCGCATTTGCGAACAGCACTGCACTCCCCACCGGTATCTAACTGATCATTCGTGACCATCTCCCACTCCAAGCGGATCGATTGTATAAGTCCCCAGTATTCGCTTGTATCTTTATATTTCTCTTTTACTATCTAAAATTTGCTACTGTTAACATAGATACCTTACGTTATAAACTTATTCTCTCCTGCTATCTATACATATGTGCATGATGAAGTGTGTAACGATTCTGCCGACGTTATATGGCTACAGATTGTCCTAGTGATATACTCCACAGTGTGTGCTATCTTTGACATTCTCGGCCGCTAAATTGGTGGCAGCGGTGGGATGGAGAGGAGCACACACTTCCACACCTACCAAACCGACCCGCACAGCACTGAGGACAGTGCTGCATTTCAGAAGGAGGCCATGTAACGACCCACAGTTCCGACAGAATTCTTTGAATGAACTGGGAACACTTTTCGCGCGGATCCCGGATGGGAATGGTGTGATCGATGGTCTGTGAAGATGGCCGGTGTTCCTTCTTTCCCTACCGCTGACATCTCTCCTCGTTACCGCCTTCGTACCGTCTCGAAAGTCCCTGACCGTCAGCATCTCCACGACCCTCACCCGCATTTGCGAACAGCACTGCACTCCCCACCGGTATCTAACTGATCATTCGTGACCATCTCCCACTCCAAGCGGATCGATTGTATAAGTCCCCAGTATTCGCTTGTATCTTTATATTTCTCTTTTACTATCTACAATTTGTTACTGTTAACATAGATACCTTACGTTATAAACTTATTATCTCCTGCTATCTATGCATGTGTGCATGATGAATTGTGTAACGTTTCTGCCGACATTATATGGCTACAGATTGTCCTAGTGATATACTCCACAGTGTGTGCTATCTTTGACATTCTCGGCCGCTACAACTCCGCGTTCTTTGCAGTCAGGGGCAGGTTCTTGCTGTGCCCACATTCACCGCCAAGAACATTGTCCAATGGTTCGTTCGAGGGTTACCAGACGGCATGGGTAGTTGAACACACACTCAAGCCGTGCTGCATCTGCGTCCAGGAGGTCAAACAGTCTTCCATCCAGAGAAACCAGTTCCGTATGCAGCCTTGCCACCAGTCGATGATGCGATGAAGCGCTTTGAAGAAATGGGAGTTTTAAAACCTGGCCCTACTCCACCTGAGATTCTCCAAACGTTGTATTTTAAAATCCAAATGGTTCAATTCGTATTTGTGCTGACTTTTCGCCGGTCTGAATGCCCCTCTGACGCCGAACTGTCATCCATTGCCGATCTGTTCACGCTACTGAATGATGCGACATGTTTTTTCACGTTGGATCGAACTGAGGTATATTTTCAGATTGAAGTCGCTCCAGCGGCGCGCGAGTTGCAGACCATAAACAAACACCGTGGTCTGTTTCAATATACCAGGCTGACTTTTGCTGACAATACCGCCCTAGCTCTGTTCCAATAAATGATGAACACAATGCTTTCCGGCATTCCGCATACGACTGGGTACCGGGATGGCAGCACCATTGGTCGTTTCCCAGGTGAACTCCAGGACCGAATGTGTGCGGCCCCAAAATGCGTGCAGCAATATGGCTTCCATCTGAGGGTCGACAAATACCAATTCCTCCTAGAGTAAAGCAAGTACCTCAGATCCATCTTTGACGCCAATGGTTGCCATCCAGATCCCGAAAATATTTGTTTGTCTAACGGATGCTTGCACTCAAGGACTAATTACAACTTCGTTCGCTCTTTGGCCTAATCAGCTATTATAGTGCCTTCCTTCCGTCGATGCATGACTTGCGAGCCCCGCTCAACCGTCTGCTGCAGAAGCATGCTCCCTGATGCTGGTCATCCGACTGTGAAAAGGCCTTTGTTCAGCTGAAGTCGATGCTGAGTTCAGATCTGATGCTCACCCCCTAGGAACAAACTATGTCGATCATCGTTACTACAGACGCATTCGATCACGGAGTTGGAGCTGTCATCTTGCACACTTTCTCGGCGGGTCTGAAAAGGTGATCATGCATGCATCTTGCACATTAACTCCTGTGGAGAATATCTACGGCCAAATCGAAAAAGAGGCATAAGCCATCATCTTTGCCTTCAAGAAGTTCCACAAGCTGCTGCACGGTAGCCATTTCACGTTTTTGAGAGACCATAAACTTTTTCTGTCAGTATTCGGTTCGAAGACGTGCATTCCCGTCTATTAAGCCAATCAAATTCAACGATGGGTAACTATTTGTCTCGGTTACGATTTTTATGTCCACTACTGCTGTAATACCGACTACCTTCAGACACCATACGAGGCATAACTATCAAAGCCACTGACATCCGGTTAACAACAAACAGGATCCCGTTCTCCACCAAGCTATCGGCTACATTCAGACCACTTATTTAACCACTGCTCTCACTAGTGATATTAACCACCTTTTCCTGCCCCACGCATCACTGTCAGTGGTTGATTCCTGCCTCAATTTTGCAGACTGTGGTTATTACTTTTTCACTTCCACCTGTTGTACTTTACCAATTTCATGCTGCTCATCCTGGTACCAAGCGAATGAAGTCCAGCACTCCTTGTTTTGTCTACCGGCCGGGTATTGAAAACGACATCAATGGCCTCGTTCAATGCTGTTCTTGTTGTCAGCAAGCCACCACGATGCCGTATCACTAACCGCTAGTACAATGCCAAACACCTGAGAGTCCTTTGGTCACATGGCATATCAATTTCGCTGTCCCATGTGAGTGAGTCTCATACCAAATCATGGTTAACGTTTACTCAAAGTGGCCCGAGATTTCACGATGAATTCGGCAACCAAAATTGTCACTATCGGATTCCAACAACGCATCTTCAGCCAGCATGGCCTACCGAATGTTCGGCTCTCGGATAATGGCTCCCAGTTTACCTCAAGGGCCTATGAGGATTTCAGCCACCAACATATCCTCCAGCACCTTCGCTCCTCATCCTACCACCCTCAATCTAATGGTCAGATTGAGGGTTTTATCAATACGTTCAAGAGAGCCCTCTTGAAAGCTCGTGGGAACGTGACCATGGACGAGGAAACACAGACGTTCCAGTTTTCTTATAGGACCACTCCGAACACGGCTTCGGCTGGGGGCGTTTTCCTTGCCGAAGTCTTTATGGGCTGGAAACTAAGTACGCAGTTCCATGCACTCTTTCCTACCGATGTGCCGTCCTCGCAGTCAACTTCACCTGTCTCTCACAGCAAGCTTCCTGTCGGAACCACTGCCTTCGTTCGTGATTATCGAACTCGTTTTCCAGACTGGACTGAGGCGACGGTAAAAGCGTATGAGGCAGTTTGTTATTTGACACTTGCGTTGGAAATGACACATGGGTTCGTCACCTCAACCAGATTCAACGGCGGAATTGCTGTAACGCAACTGGTCCCGAATAACCGCCATTGAGAGTGCCTTCCCGGCGCTAACAAAATATAAATTCTTAATTCTAAATCACTCCCTCTCGAAATGTTGATGGATACTCTCGCACTTCTGGCAACGCTAAACTGCACCCCTTCAGAGTTACCGCTTTCAGTATCAATTGCTGACTCTGCAGTTGGAAACTGGAAACCGTTCCGAATACGCTGGACAAGCCGTATGCACCGAAAAACGCAGCGGAATCAGATCAATCCACGTCAGAAGTGGTACTGAACTACTTTAAGCGGAGGTGTTGGGAATGCTCATATTTTAACGATGAGTCATCTCATTGAAAAGCACATGTGCGCATTTCCCACGCTGCATGGCATGAACGATGGTGGACAATGTTGCGCATTGCCTGTGGCCACAGAACTCTCGTCAGATCTAATCGATCCATGTCCGCGAGAATTTGCTCAGCTTTTCTCTATCTTCCTTTTCAAGCGGATTAGATAGAATATAACCAATCTGAACGGGATGCTATAAATATAAGTAGTTTTAAGTGAGACTGTCTTGCAGGTTTTAAATACACTTTTGTGTGACCGATCATGTTCTCTTTCTCTACCGTTTTGGGAGTTTGGAAAATGTTTATTACTATTACCTTTAAAATTGTCGGCAGTATTTTATGGTCTTTAATCAAGAAAAATGATCAAAAAATCATGACGATCATGTAAAACAACGTGAAAATCAATATTTACCCACTCAGAAAATCTTGCACGTATAGCATTCTAAAAAGCAGGTATATTTTGACTATTTCACTACTTATTTGACTATTTTAATATTTTAATAATTATTTACAGCCTTCCGACTAACTTCGTATTCTGATTAAGCATACTCTCCGCCTTCACTCACAGCAAAATTATGTTATGTTGACCGACATGGTTAAGAAGTATGCTGCATCACGAACATGAGTTTATCGTCCAGGGTTTTCGAAAAACCCTCATATATAAGGAAAAATATAAGACAAATAATCTAATGTGGAAGAAGAGGTCAATTGGTAGAAACTTTACTTTCTACGACAAACTGCTTTTACTTCAGTAGCGGTTGGCAGCCATGAGGCTGCCTTCTTTACATAAGCATTGACATATAGGATTTGTTACATGGTGGAAAAGAAGCCTGAAGCGTCTGTGGAGCGAATAAGGGCTGGAGCAGCGTGTACCAATCACCTCTTTCACAACCTTTCTCAGGGATCCTTCAGGTGTAGGTGAACCCACCAATGACCAAGGGTTGCTTCTCCCCTACGCTGTCCTTAACCAGAAAAACCCGCTGTTCCCATCGACCATCATTTTCCGTCCTCTCAAAATATATTCCAGTGCTCGCCCGCTAAACTTCTCTAATCGAACGGGAAAAGGAGCAGTAAATGAGTCAAATTGCTTGAAAAGGTCACCAATGTTTAAACGGTTCTGAGTGATCATTAGTTGGTTGATAAAATTAACCAACAATCCATGTGTGGCGTCTACATTTAAGTTGCGATCAATGCGTTCCGTCATCCTGAATAAAATACCCATGTAAAACACTGCAAGCTGCAACCGGGTTCTGCCTTGTCGTCGGCATCAGTTACCTACATTCAGTAAGCCAGTGGGCACGTGGTAGGGCATCATCCAAATGTAGGCCACGGCCAGCGGTCGTCCATCCTATGTGCCTCTAGATTGCTACAGTGCGCGTGTTTTCTCCCGTTCAGCCGCCATGTGGTTTTTCTTGCGCGCACTAACCAGACACTCGTATCAAACCTCGTGGGCTGGTTTGCATTCATATATGCTGGCTTCGAATACATTGCTGTTTTATTTCGTCGTTCTTTGTCTATTGATGGAATCATAGAATAGGCGTTGCATTACGGCCGTTTGTTTCGATTGCGAGTTTCATAACATTGATAATATAACTACGGACGTTCGTGTTAACTTTCAGAAAGTGCATCTAGCCTATTTCGAAGTTTTTTTCGACCGTTTGGTGCCAAATGGCGGACGCCTATACCTGAAATGCTCTATTTTGTTACCTTCTTCAATAAAAGTGCCACGTCCTTACCGAATCTTATAGAATTAATAGATAGCCCTAAAGCATGGGCAACGAGCAACGAACAGGCATTTGGCTGATTGACCGTTCGAATGGCTCGCCCTGGATTTCTGGAATAAAATTGCCGGCAGACTGAGAGGAGTTTTGGACTTGGTTGCTGTCATACTGTCGGCAACGTCACAAAGCTGCTTAAAGATGTGTAGGTGGTTTGAAGATGAATGTTTTGGAAATAGAATGATCCCGAAGACCCGAAACGGAGCAATGCAGAACAATACAGTTGCGATTGATTTTGGGGTAAACAGGGAAAGTTAGGCGTGCAAGTTAGCCCAACACATGGGCAAAATCGTCGGTGGATGCTTTTTGGGTCTGTTGGAGGCCGTAGAGTCGCTCTCCGGCGGCACAAGAGGTACGTTGATGATAGAATAAGGAAATAAGACTATTTTGGGCAGCATGGAAAGAGTAGTGAGAGGAATTCCAGGGATCAGTGTGAGTTTGTGAATGGATGGGAAAAGGAAGTGCAACATTTATCTAGTGTGGTCGGCAGAGGGGATATCCACGAGAAAAATAGATGATCCGATTAACCAATCATGAATATATTTTTCCAGAATGATAGGTGTCACGTGTTGGAAGGGATCTGAACGGGGTGTAATGGGTTGTAGGGAATGACAATACCGTTGAATTGACTGAGGGGAGGTGCTGGAGAGGAATCGGGTCCAGCACCTGCTGCCACCAATGTTATGTACTGTTTTACCTTCTTGTCGGGAGGAGGGTTGGTATTCTTAGGTATAATTGAATTCGCAGATTTGATTGCTAAATTTTCTTTAGAACTGTTTCCTGAAGGGAATGTGATAGTAGATCGTTCAATTAACATATTTCAATGTACGCACTAAACTATGGTCGGAGTAAGAGTGTAGAGTATGGATACGAAATGTTTATTGAACGCGTGAGTAGGTATTATATTGAACAAGAACGCAGGAGACTGATAAAAGCGAAATAGTAATGATAAGTAAGAGGTAGAAGAGGATAGAAGATTGACTCAAAATCCGGTCTGTGGTGGCATCCAAATGAGCTACCGGTTGAGTGGTGATTGCGGTAACTGTGAGTAGGGCGAACGAAATAGAAACTGACATATTATTTTCAAATGCCCGTCAAACCTTGGCCAACCGTCCGTTACACATGGACGAGTTCCGTGTCGCAGGGGGCAAGACTTCCTGACATAGAAACTCGGAACGACACATATCTGTCGTTTTCGCCAAATTAGCATGGTCTTCGCTGACTCTTCTCATATCTTGGAGGTTGTATTTTGGATGACTTCCAATATATCGGAAAAATGAACGGAATTTTCCCGCTGTTGCAACATTTTTCAGGAGATTAAAGGTCAGCGGGCCCTCAATGTTTCTATCCTATTTTGCTCCATTCGCGAATGTCAAATATACCACCCGCTTTTTGCCTGAAGTCTTATGTTAAATCAAATAGTCTGAATTGATCTAGAATACACCTACCCCTGGAGGATTTTTGGTTTTTGAGCTCTTCTATAAACGACGGTGTACTCTGCCCAACTAATCATTTTTTTGGTACTACAAATTTTCGATGAATGAAAAAGCTTTCGAACGCTTAATTTTAAACTTAAGTTTGTTTGGTCAAAGAATGCTTGTTTTGTCCCCCCTAAGCGTCAACGAATGCTTGTACGACCTCCCTAACGAGCACAACGGATAGGCATGCGTGCAATACGGTAACAGTTGCAATATTGGTGGGGCAGTTTAACGAACAAAAATGGGTGGTGATGCGTTGGCAAAGTAATTTATATACCCAATGTCATCGTCCAAATAAGCTGGTTTTACGCACCCCTACCTATTCACACCTAACTACATGCCAAACTAACCCTAAATTTGCCCTACCTTTAAGCCCAATTTTGATCCCAAACCTAACAATTATGGTTTTGGGATTGGCATTCGTCGCCGGGTTAGAGGGGTTGCACAAGCAGTCCTTGTCGGTGCTGCGTGCTTTTAAGCTTGAAATAAAAGTCATAGCGTTGAAAAGCTCACTAGTTTTTTTCCTGCTTTAGAAAATAATACTCGTGTGGGATGAAACGGAACGATTTCATCCGAAATAGTCCTAAAACTGTATCTTTTGCTCCAGTGTCCGTTATTTTCTAGAGCCGAAAAACGCGCGCTACTTCTCTGTGAAAAGGCCCCCAACGATACGTGACGTGTTCATCTCGTTTTTCCTTGGGGATCAAACTAGAGCCCTCGCAGACAGCCACATGGCAGTCGTGGATATATGTATGAGAGGACTACCAATAAAGACAAGGGAGACCAAGATCAACATTTCTGGCTTATTACCCGTCTGGAAAAACCTGAACCCGACCTTTTGTGACACCTGGATTCAAGGTTTCTAAACTATAAGCCGTCTAGTTTCCAGTAGGGAGAGGGAGATAGAGACTGCGGTAGATCCTGCGCAAGTCTACTCATACTATAATCGAATTTACCGGCAAGTCACCGTCCGTGCATCATCACGCTGTGGAACATGTGCTGGACATAATCAGACTCGACGGTCGGACCCCTCATCAGCCAGGCATATCCAATTCCATGTTTGCCGGACCGGAACCGCGAACCCACATTTTCTGGTCAGCAAGGGTTATTGAGTTCATTTATTGACCATTTAACTACGGGTCCGCTGGCGGGAGAATAAAATGTAGCAGGAGGGACGCACCGAGTAGGTTACTCCTTCCTAATCGCTTTACCGTTGCCTACGAGGGTTCTAGTGTGAGCCGTAAGGCATAAGGGAGCCAGCCCATCCTGTAACCCGGCGAGTGAGCGCCATTCTCACACAGTTAATCATCCTGATGCCAACTGTCAGGACAACGAGACTGTGGTTCAGTGGTAGGTCATTAAACTTAATGAAGCTCGATGGTCAAAGAACGCGGGTGCGTATCTTATGTCCTGCAAACCTGGGGTTCGGTAAGGCTGAGTGAAGATGGTTAATAATCCAGAAATGACCATCCCATCTCTACTGTCTCTATCAGTAGTCCTTGCCACATAAATCTTGGTTTAGTTTGAAGCACTGAATCTTGTCAGAATTTGCTCCAAACTCACCAATGAGGTTTGTGATAAGGTGGGCATTTTGGCCCTCTGATTTAAGAGCATACAAAAGGACGTTCGCAGGACGCTTTGTAACCAATTAGTGAGGTAGGACCCACTAAAACGAGTTTCTTTTACATATTCCAGCGCTCAATCCCATTTGGGTGGCAGCAAAGATTTATTACCTCTCAGTTGATTCAGCCGTAAATCTCGGCTTTCGTACAGGCTACCGATGGAAAATAAAACAGAAACATGGGCTACCGTCCCAATGCCTACTACTCGCTATCAGTCGACTGACTGGTGTTCATAAATTACTAATGCGGCTCCATAACGCCTTAAAGAGTTTATATACTGTCGATCAATCAGAGTATAGAGGATGATACTACCAGTAGCCTTAATTTGTGTGCTTGAAAAGCCACTGACTAGGCGTACATTGCCCCCGCAAAATAATCAGAACTAGCCGGATACAGACTTGTCCTAATCTCGTGAATAAAGGAAGCAGCGATTTACTATCTAGTGATTGACTCATTGGAGAAGCCCATGAGCCGAAACGCATTTCTTTGACTGTACACAAGATCCTTCAATTTTTACCACTTTCAAGAAAATAATCTCACTATGACTAAATTGAAAGATTGTGGATTTCTTTCTATCTAACAGGAAAAAGGAAAATAGTCGTCCTGAAATACATCAACTTGGAAATCGAAAGTTCATGAAGCAAACAATTAAGAAGAAACTTCTACAGATTAAAACCCAAATGGTTAGCACCTACTGGTTGAAAACTGATGAATGGGTTTAGAGCTTCTCATCGATAAACAACCCAGTTTTCGTGATGTACGGAAACATGCCATTATCCCGTCTTTAACCAGACGGTCGCACCAAACAAACCACGTAGCTTTAGGCAAAATTTACTATCACGAAAAGGGCATAATTTTGCTATCAAATTTCGCATTTGGCACCAGAACTCTCATGATCCATGGCCGTTTGGAGTAAATGCATAATATTCCGGATGAACACAGGGAGAACTTCAATGCGGTGGTTGCTTGGTTTCCTCCATCACAGCATATTGCAAATCGTCTGTGGCGAGACGAAGCCTGAATCTTTAAATCTCATTATAAAAGCAGTCTTGCTGAATGATACAAGGACAGAGAAGACTTTTATGCGTCGCCCGCCCCTGTGACGGCCGTGTCTCTCTAACGAGGTCAATGGAGGACAATCTACCCATGCCGGCGGGAACCTTACCATTCTTTGTTAGTCCGCCATCCCTCTCAGCCTGTATGCAGACCCGTTTCAGGCGAAGAGGTGACAGTTCTGGGCGTCGCGAACCCCGATGTCCACCGTGTGCCCCAAATTATGGCGATCATAGGGACAGTGAATTGCACGTGAACCCAGGTGATAGTGATAGTAGACTTGCGCTGCAGTTGTCGTGCTCCCTCTGCCCTCACCCATCTCAGCCCGGTGTCAAGGCAGGGCCTAGAAGCTCGGCAGGATTGAACCCCGTGGCTGGCAAAGTTACACAGCCTCATTGCGTGTGCCACACACGACTTGCCCCCACCCGCAAAACACACCAGGTTTTCACACAAAAGGCTTGGTCAGTTCGGAGCTCACGCGCGTGAGAGCGTCATAGAAGTCACATTAAGGAGCCATCGTGGTCGGACTCTTCGTCCTGCGAGAAGGCACGAGTTATCCTGTCAGTTGGCAGCATTCCCAGCCGCAACTTTTAGCGCAACGTGATAGTTTAAATGTGCGAAGGAGAGACGATCGCTGGACCAAGAGCTTTATTAGCCTGACATTTCGGATTTTCACTCGAATCCATCATCAGGGACGAAGTCAGATAAGGGTATTTTATTGCCCAGGTGTTGCAGTATTTATAGGTTGTGGTTGCTAGACCACTACACGCCTGTCATAATTGACAACTCCCGAAGGCATGGCGATAGTGGCACGCGTTGTGATAATCGTCTGACGGGCCAGATGTTGCAGTACGCAGTTGCTATTCCCTTACATGCCTGTCGAAAGGATCAGCCCCCAAGTTCATCGTGAGTGCTTGCGTGTGCTGCGATGATTGCCCGCAGTCGAGTTGCTCACGCCGGGGGTTTCGTAATCCGCGTGATTTCTTGGGCCATTTGGCTCGCCTACACCACGCGACAAGCACACATGAGCATAGCAGTGGCATGACAACCACATGGCGCAGTGTTTGGTCCATCAGACAATTATCGCACCAAGTGCAACTATCGTGATGCGTTCGGGAGTTGCCAATTATGACAGATGTGTGGTGGCCTAGCAACCCCATCCTATAAATACTGCAACACCAATATAATCCAATGCCCATATATGACTCCGCCTCTGATGATGGATTCGAGTGAGAATCAGCAAAGTCCGGCCAATAAAGCTCTTGTTGCAGCAATCGTGGCTCCATCTTCGTGAGTACTTCCTGGAACTCTCCTCATCGCTTCTATTAGTTCAAAAGTGCGTTAGATTACTTTTGTTGAGAAATACGCGCTAAGTGCTATGGTATCTGAGGCCCTAGATTCAAGCTTACTCCCTATTTCCTTTCCCAGGTATTAGTCCCCTGCCCCAGCCGGTCAGGCCTCCGATTCGAGGATTGGGCGCGAGCGGCTATCACGGCGTGGGCGTGAGCCTAGGCGTACCATCAAAGTCCTAATGTGCGGCATTTTTTAGGGCTGCGCCGCCCAAATGACGTCTGCCATGCCCCCATCAGTCCACCGCACCCAGCGTCACTCGTTGTAGAGGCACACGGAGCTGGGTCCAGCCGTGTTTTGCGCATGCATTGGTTTGTAATAAAACAGAATTGTGCTGCGGCTACCCCGTCGCATGCACTCTCTCTCTCTCTGTGTTTGCACCTCCAATGCATTCCAATGACAAGTCAAAGAAAAGACCACCGGAGGATGGCGATAGTGCTATGACTGACAGAGTTTAATAGACCGTCAGTGTGTGCCACAGGCGAAATTATCCCTAAACCCGCCCCGTATAAAGCTTGGTAGATGCGGTTTCGCATTCCACAAAAGTGAGAGCAGCATGAAGGCTAAATTAAAGGGTCATTGTAGTCTGACCGTCTCGCCAAAAGACCGGCTCACTTCGTCAGCTGTCAAAGTTCCAAGCGGCGACTGTCGGCGCACTGTAGTAGATGCAGGCACATCAGAATGATTATATTGAGGAGTGCGCCATTATGAGGGCTTTTCAGTGATTGGTAAACATCTCTCTCTCTCTCCCTCTATCTCTCTATCATTTGCATCGGTGACGTTTTCTAAGCGGTCGAACGACTTATGACTAGGTGAAGTGGCTGTCCTGGCGTGCATCACCGGCCAGCCCTGTGCCATACGTACACGTAAGTAAGCATGGAAGTTCACCCGGTCATTAGCGACTTTGTTGATGTCTGAGAATGGATGGCCGGTATAACTCCAAATATAAACAGAAACGTACCTGCAGTGGCCTTGTGTGCGGGGACGATGTGAACTTAAGTGACGGGGTTACGTTTAAAATATTGTTGTCGTGCACGCTAATATACCTGAATACCGGTCGTTTACAGCACAAAAGCACCAGATAATAAATATTGGCAGCCACCTGATTCACTGCCGGAAAGAAATGCAGGATACGGAAGACAATGCCACCGTACAGACACAACGATGCACCTATGGACCGTCATCTACTCCATTCTTCTGTGCGTCCGTGATCACGCACAACGCTCTTGGTATACAATATATGCCGCGTCACCACTGCCTCAATTCCATTATCAGTCCACTTGATTCGGAAAAAGCACGGGTCGAGGGTAGAGGAAGTGACTTTGATACAGAGGGATCAGTCCTAGTGGAAACTCAGTGAATTCCTCAACATAGTAAGACTGACGCGCTCAAACCTATCAGGAAACGCCAAGAGTCATGAATTGGATGGTTGCCATTTGTATTGGTAACCCAGTCCTTCTGAAGACTGTGAGTCAGGTTGTAATGAATGCTTCTTATTATGATCACTATGGCACTTCTCATGTAGAAAAGATCGAAGAAGCCCCAGCGAAGGCAGGTAAAGTTAAAGTTAGAAGCACAGTAGTTTGTGGCAAGCGTAGCCGAAGTGTGTAAGTTTGTCGCCTATTGAACACACACCCAACTACTTTCACCCTGACTCTGTCTCGCCACCAGAAAGCATTGAGTTTGAGAAGAGGGCGTGCGATGAGTTAAAGGGAGGGCCAGTCTGTTTTACTTCAAACAGCCTCATGCACATCTCACTGCTGTGTGCAACTCTTTGGGCAGTGGTGGACGTTGTCACTTGCGCAGCCTGAACTATCGGGTGCTCTGTAGGTCCTGGCAGCATGCTCATTGGGGCGGATTGGATGACGCCCGGCAAGGGCATACTTTACCTAGTAGGGACCGAGGAGGGGTGACATCACTGAAGCTTCTACTGACTGCGCAGTACGTCGATCGGTGGTGTTGACTTTGCGGTTACGCTGAGGGTGTTAATCAATTCCAATCTGGGTCCTTAATGCATGTACCTTGACAACAAAAAACATATACTTGAGTGTTGGGAGTTGAAAGCGTTGATTCGTGATCTTCTGGATTTTTCGTGCCTACTGTTTCGCTGAGGTTTCCGCCACCATTTTGGCCTAGACAATGGCCACGCCATTTTGGTCTGCTGCTCATTGTGCCGGTCAGATGGGGCAGGTGTTTCACAGGTCATGCTCTTAGTCTATGGGCATTTGAGGGAAGATTACAAAGTGTCCAGCTTGCCTCTGAGTGTGTGTGTGTTCTTCGGCTGTAGCCTTCTAAATCGTCTGAACGGTCACCTAGAGCAGAGCCAGCTCCCGGAAAGCCAATGTTGCTTCCGCCGAGACCGCGGAACGAGTGACATGATCTTCGCCGCCCACCAGTTACAAGAGAAATGACAGAAGATGCGAACTAACCTATACACTAATTTCGTAAATCCAACGAAAGCCTTTGACATGGTGCTTCGCGGCGAACTGTGGAAAGTCATGCAGAAGCACGCTGTCACGCAACGTGTGAATCAATGAAGAGGTTGCCCAACGGATCTCCAAAGCTAGTCAGGCCTTCAGCCTGCTGCAGGCCTCTGTGTGGAATCGCCACGGTATTCACCTGAACACCAAACTGAAGATGTACAAGGCCGTCGTCTTGACGACACTCCTTTACGGAGCGGAAACCTGGACGGTCTACTCGAACCAAGCCAGGAAGCTGAATCACTTCCATCCTCGGCTGCCTCCGCAGAAAACTGAAGCTGAGATGGCAAGACAGGATCCCGGACACGGAAGTCCTGGAGTATACCGGAATCCTCAGCATCCACGCCATGCTGAGGCAAGTGCAACTGTGATGTAGCGACTACCTGGGGAGGATGGACGACAAACGATCACCCAAACGACTTTTCTACGGAGATGTCACTACGGGTGCTCCCCGACAGGGAGGTCAGAAAAGACGCAACAAGAACACTCTGAAGACTTCCCTGAAGCAACTGCAAATCAACCCGGTGACCTGGGAGGACCGCGCCCAGGATAGACCTGCATGGAGAAGATCTGTAAAGACTGGTTCAGAAATCTATGAGGCCAACCGGATCACCGCCGCCAAAAGCCAAAGAAGTGGCACGAAAGTCACCAGCGTCCCGTACCAACACCGCCGATGCCAAGGCCCTGCCAACATGCCCGCACTGTCAACGCATCTTCCGTGCGCGAATCGGCATAGTTGGACATCTTCGGATGCAATGCACCAGCAATCCGACAATTCCAATTTCTACGTCAAATTCTGCCACCCCTCCTTCGGACTCCCTCACCCTCACTTCTGGCATCAATTCCATTACCCCAAACATCATAGAGACCACAACCCAATATTCATCGCCTGTTACCCCCACAACCGCAGCCACCACCACCTTTGCCGCCGCCGTCACCAACACACCCAACAGCGATGGAGACTCTCTCGTAAGCTGTCCTCAGTGTGACCGCACATTCACCTCACGCATCAGCCTGGTCGGTCACTTGCAAATCCATCGTACAGAGAATGGTGAACTTGTGCCTGGAGCACAAACACACAGCAGAGATCACCGTCTCCACTACCCTCACTGTCCTCGCGCATTCGCTGATCGTATGGGCCTTTTCGGTCACATGCGCATCCATGACAGCGGACTTCACCGCAATCCAGACAACACTGATACTCCATGCACACCCTACACTCCTGCCATTCTTACCGCCACTACACCTCCACTACCATGAATGACATCACTCCCGCCTCTACCGATTTCTCCTGCCCACAATGCGCACGCAACTTCAACTCACGCATCGGCCTGGTCGGTCACCTGCGAATAAATTGCACGGAGGCCTGGGGCTCCGACATGCAGTCGATGCACCCGCCTCCACTGCCCTCATTACTCCCGCACATTTACACACCGCATGGGCCTATTAGGACACATGTGCCTCCACGACAACCTGCGGTAAACCACTGGAGGCTAAGCCATATCAGTACATACTACCTACACCAATGCAAAGACAACTCCCTCACCATCATCATCATGTACCTGAGAATATCACGGTTTCCTAGAAACCGTGGCTTGAAATGCTGCCGATCTGACGCATACATCAGAACACGCTGTCGGCCCAGTGTATGTGCTGTGTGTTTCGATTGGCTGACCATTAGCTGACCAGTGGACTGGTACTCAGAAGGCAATTGATCCTCCATATCCCCTGATTAAGTGAATCCTGGTGTGTGCGTAATGGGGGCGAGGTCGTGCGGTGGCGCGCGAAGACGGGTACGCCAACCCGTCAGCCAATGCGTCCACTCCAACATCAGACAATTGACTGGCTCGGACAGTGGTCTGATTGTGGGGGTAGGAGGAGAGAGTGAGGTCGACAGCTCAGCGCATTTTCCTCACTATAAACAATCGGACGTGCTTGAAACTATCACGGTGCGCTAAAAGCCGTGACATTGAATGTTGCCAACTGAAAGGAACATTCGGACCACGTGGTCAGCCCATTGTGTGTTTTGTGTGTAGTGGCTGATTGGCGGACTGACAGTCAGGCTGCAATGGCTCCTTCCTAACGTGGCCTTTATGGCATTCCAACTCCCTGGGATCCGAGGCAGGTGTGGTGGTACGCCCAGGGGTGGCTCCGGCCGCGACAGCCGCCTGCGTAATCTCCCATCTCCGGTCTTCTTGACTCTGTCATAACACCGGGATCAGGGGGAGGAGGAGAGAGTGCGGCAGAAGCAACGCAAGTCTACTATCAATTTAAGATAAATCACACGCAATTCACCGTCCCTGCATCACAATTCCGTAGAGTCTACGTTGGAGATCATCTTAAACGACGGTCGAACTATCGTATGTATTTGCGTGTGTTTGTGAATATGTGTGTGTGGGGTGTAGAGATTCAAGTTAGGGGGAGCAACACACAGATAGCATTTGGTCACTCTGTTTGTCTCGTACAGAGGGTGAATGCTCCTGTCTCCGCCTCTAACTGGTACCCAACTCTCACCTGTGGCTCCTCGAAGTTGGCTACTTCCCAGCGGCCACAACCTGGGCAACTGTCATGACCGGCGGGCTACACCAGGTGAGAGTCACCGGTTTTGTGTGTGCCTCCACAGCCAGTATGACTGAATCCCGAACTTCGCACCTCCCCACTCTCAAAAAGTCCTACGGTGGGGGCAAAAGCAACCCCATAGGCGGCCCAGGCTAACTAAGGTTGCTCTCCCACTAAAACAAACCCGTGACCAATGGTAGAGTTCGGCAGCCGTCTCGGATTTCCGAACAATCCTATTTAGGGACATCACTGCTTGGCTCCTCGCGAAGGAAGGGGCTAGAAAAGGTGCCCTAAACAAATGCTGGGTCTCACGTCTTCTGCAGCCAGCCGCGGCTCGCAGATCGCAAAATACACGGTTGTAAATTCAAACAAACAACAATACCCCCCGTCCCCATCCTCCTCGCCATACCCTCCAAGCTGCTCGGGTGAGTCCACTCACACTAGCAGCCTGGAATTTTCGTTCCCTTTTAGACAATCCTAGAAGCCACGGACCAGAACGGAGGACGGCGCTGGTCGCTCGGAAACTGGACGCTACAAGGAAGACATTACTGCTCTCAGCGAGGCCCGATTCTCTGAGCAGGTTCAACTGGAGGAGGTGAGTGCCGGCTCCACCTTCTTCTGTAGCGGTCGGCCAAAGGCAGAGTGACGCGACCCAGGTGTCGCCTTTGCCATCCGGAACGACATCATGGGACGTCTTCCCTGTCTGCCGCAGGGTATCAATGATCGCCTGATGAGCCTCCGCCTGCCTCTTCTGGGAGACAAGTTCGCCACCATCATCAGCGCCTACGCTCCTCCAATGACGAGATGTGATTTGGTGAATGCAAATTCTATGAGGACCTGCACGCCCTGCTGGCGACTGTGTCGAAGGTGGAAAAGTTAATTGTCCTTGGTGACTTCAACGCCCGCGTCGGGACGGAACACGCTGCCTGGTAGGGAGTGCTGGGGACCCATGGTCTCGGTAGCTGTAACGATAACGGCCTCCTTCTTCTGCGCACGTGTGCGAAACACAGTCTCCTGCTGACCAACATCGTCTTCCGCCTTTCGACGTGGGAGAAGGCAACGTGGATGCACCCTCGGCCGCGGCGCTGGCATCTGCTGGACTATGTTCTCGTCCGGAGGCGAGATCGACAGGACATGCTGGTAACCAAGGCGATCCGCGATGTCGATGGTTGGACAGATCACTGCCTCGACACCACCCAGATGAGGCTCCGAGTGCAACCCCGACGAAGGCCCTAAGGTAAGAGGCCGCCAGGTAAGTTAAATACTCTTTGATTAAATTTGCCTGCTCACTGTCTTGATTTCAGCAACCAAATAACTGAGAAACTGGAGAACCTGCAGGCTGCAGATTGTAATGCCACAATAGAAACACGATTCTGTCAACTGCGAAATGTCATCCAGTCCATCACCCGCGAAGTCCTCGGACGCGCACGCCATCAACACCAGGACTGGTTTGATGACAATGACACCGACATCAGCAACTTACTTGCGGAGAAGAATGGACTACACAAAGCCTACATAGACCTTCGGACTGAATCCACCAAAGCAGCCTTCTTCAGATGCCGGTGCCTTGTACAGCACCGGCTGCGGGAGATGCAGGATGCCTGGATGGTGCGAAAGGCTGAGGAAATCCAGGGGTACGCGGACCGCAATGAAATGAAAAACGTTCTCAAAGAGTTCAAGGCCATCTATGACCCCTGTTTCAAGGGGAGCGTACCACTGCTCAGCTCTGACGGCACAACACTGCTGACAGAGAAATCGCAAATTCTAAAGCGCTGAGCCGAGCACTTCTTAAGTGTCCTTAATTGTTCATCAGCCATCTCCGATGCTGCCATTGACCGGCTCCCTCAAGTGGACATGTACAATGGATCTGCCGCCTTCCCTACCAGAAACCATCCGGGCCATGCATCAGATTTCCAGCGGTAAAGAACCGGGATCCGACGCAATCCCTCCGGAAGTTTACAAGCACGGTGGGCCCCGGCTGATGGCAGATCTAACAACACTCTTCCAGGAGATGTGGCGCCAAGAGCAAGTATCTCAGGATTTCAAAGACGCGACCGTCGTCCATCTCTAGAAATGAAAGTGGAACCAGCAACTCTGCGATAATCACAGAGGCCTCTCGTTGCTAAACATCGCCGGGAAGATCCTTGCCCGTATCCTTCTATATCTTCTAACGGTTACCTAGAGCAGGGCCTGCTCCCAGAAAGCCAATGTAAGTTCCGCCGACACCGCGGAAAAACCGATATTATCTTTGCCACCCGCCAGCTACAAGAGAAGTGCCAGGAGATGTGATCTCACCTGTACACTACCTTCGTGGATCTATCGAAAGCCTTTGACACTGTGAATCGCGACGGACTGTGGAAAGTCATGCAGAAATTTGGCTGTCCTGAGCGGTTCACGCACATAGCGCGTTAGCTTCATGACGGGAAGACGGCGCGCATTACTGACAACGGGACGGTATCCGAAGCATTCGCAGTTACCAACGGAGTGAAGCAGAACTGCGTTTTGGCTCCCACCCTGTTCAGTCTCATGTTCTTGGCTATGCTGATAAACGCCTACCGTGATGAGCAGCCTGGGATCCGCATCGCCTACAGAACTGACGGACACCTTCTCAACAGTCGGCGTATGCAGGCTTCCACGCGCGTGTCTACGACTACAGTTCATGACTTGCTCTTCGCAGATGACTGCGCCCTGAACACCGTGACGGAGGAGGACATGCAAAGGAGCATGGACCTCTTTCGCCGCAGGCTGCACCTATTTTGGATTAACAATCAGTACAGCCAAAACGGTTGTCATGCACCAGCTGCCACCCAGCGCGGAAAACAATGCTCTCTGAATCAATGTCAACGGTGATCAACTCAAAAACGTGGAAACCTTCGCTTATCTAGGAAGTACGCTGTCACGCAACGCGAGAATCAATGACGAGGTTGCCGAACGGATCTCAAAAGCTAGTCAGGCCTTCGGCCGGCTGCAGGCCTACGTGTGGAATCACCACAGTATTCACCTTAACACAAAAATGAGGATGTACAAGGCCGTCGTCTTGACGACACTCCTTTACGGAGCGGAGACCTGGACGGTCTACTCGAACCAAGCCAGGAAGCTGAATCACTTCCATCCTCGGCTGCCTCCGCAAAGTACTGGAGCTGAGGTGACAAGACAGCATCATGGACACGGAAATCCTTGAGTATACCGAAATCCTCAACATCCACGCCATGCTGAGGCAAGTGCAACTGCGATGTAGCGACTACCTGGTGAGGATGGACGACAAAAGATCCCCCAAACGACTTTTCTACGGAGATGTCACTACGGGTGCTCCCCGACAGGGAGGTCGAAAAAGACGCAACGAGAACACTCTGAAGACTTCCCTGAAGCAACTGCAAATCAACCCGGCGACCTGGAAGGACCTCGCCCAGGATAGACATACATGGAGAATATCCGTAAAGACTGGTTCAGCAATCTATGAGGCCAACCGGATCGCCGCTGCCAAGGCCAAAAGAACGGCACAAAAGTAACCAGCGCCCCGTACCAACACCGACAATGCCCAGGCGCTGCCAACATGCCCGCACTGTCAACGCATCTTCCACGTGCGAATCGGCCTGGTTGGACATCTTCGGATGCAATGCACCAGCAATCCGACAATTCCAATTTCTACGTCAAATTCTGCCACCCCTCCTTCGGACTCCCTCACCCTCACTCCTGGCATCAATTCCATTACCCCCACCATCATAGAGACCACATCCCTCTAATCATCGCCTGTTACCTCCACCACCGCAACCACCACCACCTTCACTACCACCACCACCACCATCAGCGATGGAGACTCTCTTATTAACTGTCCTCAATGCGACCGCACATTCCCCTCGCGCATCGGCCTGGTCGGTCACTTGCGAATCCATCGTACAGAGACTGGTGAACCAGTGCCTGGAGCACAAACACACAGCAGAGATCACCGTCTCCACTACCCTCACTGTCCTCGCGCATTCGCTGATCGTATGGGCCTTTTCGGTCACATGCGCATCCATGACAGCGGACTTCACCGCAATCCAGACAACACCGATACATCATGCACACCCTCCGCTCCTGCCATTCTTACCGCCACTGCCACCCCCACTACCATGAACGACATCACTCCAGCCTCTACCGATTTCTCCTGCCCACAATACGCACGCAACTTCGACTCACGAATCGGCCTGGTCAGTCACCTGCGAATCCATCGCACGGAGGCTAGTGAACCAGTGCCTGGGGCTCCGACATACAGTCGACGCACCCGCCTCCACTGCCCTCACTGCTCCCGCACACTGACACACCGCATGGGCCTTTTAGGACACATGCGCCTCCACGACAACCTGCGGTAAACCACTGGAGGCTCAGCCATATCAGTGCACACCATCTAAACTAATACATAGACAACACTCTCACAATCATCATAATGTGTCTGATAAAATCAAGGTTTCCTAGATATCGTGGCTTGGAAGGCTGCTAATCTGATGCTTACACCAGACCACAGCGTTGGCCCAGTGTATGTGCTGTGTGTTTCGAGTGGCTGACCAGTGGACTGGGAGTCAGACGGCGATGGCTCCTCCATATCCCCTGAGTAAAGTAAATCCTGGTGTGTGCGTTATGGGGGCCAGGTCGTGCTGTGGCGCGCGAAGACGGGTACGCCGACCCATCAGCCAATGCGCCCACTCCACATCAGACAACTGACTTTCTCGGACGGTGGTCTGATCGTTGGGGTGTGGGAAGAGAGTGAGGGCAACAGCTCAGCGCATTTTCCTCACTATGAACAATCTGACGCGCTTGAAACTAATCGTGGCCTGGAAGGTTGCCAACTGACGGGAACACTCGAACCGCGTGGTCAGCCCAATGTCTGTTTTGTGTGTCGTGGTTGAATAGTGGACTGAGAGACAGGCTGCAATGGCTCCTTCTCAATGTGGCCTATATGGCACTCCCACTCCGTGGGATAGGAGTCAGGTTTGGTGGTACGCCCAGTAGTGGATCCGGCCGCGACAGCCACCTGCGCAATCTCCCATCTCCGGTCTTCTTGCACTGTCATAACACTGTCAGGGGGGAGGAGGAGAGGGTGCGGTAGCTGCAGCGCATAGCTACTATCACTTTAAACTAAATCACGTGCAAGTCACCGCCCCTGCACCACCTGGTGTAGTAGTATACGGTGGACCTCGTTGAAATTGACGGTCGAATTCTCGTGTGTTTGCAGCAGCTCTCCAGCAGGAATGCACCTGGCTCGAACGCGATCCCTGCTGAGATTTACAAGCATGGTGGACCCCAACTGATGAACCGGCTCACAGTGCTCTTCCAGGAGATTTGGCACCAAGGGCATGTCCCTCAGGATTTCAAAGACGCAACCATTGTTCACCTCTACAAGGAGAAAGGGAACCGCCAACTCTTCGACAACCACCGAGGAATTTCGCTGTTGAACATCGCCGGAAAGATCTTCACCCGCACTCGCTTCAATCACCTGAACGCTCAGCTGGAGGAAGGACTGCTCCCGTAAAGTCAATGTGGCTTCCTTCGACACCGAGGAACAATCGAAATGATCTTCGCCGCTCGACAGCTGCAATAGAAATGCCAGGAGATGCAGACTCACCTCTACACTGCCTTCATGGATCTGACGAAAGCCTTTGACACGGTTAATCGCGACGGGCTGTAGAAAATCAAGCAGAAATTCGGCTGTCCTGAACGTTTCACGCGTACAGTACGTCAGCTTCACGACGAGATGATGGCGCGCGTTACTGACAACGGGACAGTATCCGAAGCATTCGCATTGACCAACGAAGTGAAGCAGGGCTGTGTCCTTGCGCCTACCTCTCTTGATTCTCATGTTCTCTGTCATGCTAACGGAAGCCTACCGTGAAGAATGCCACGGGATCCGCATCGCCTACCGAATGGCCTGCTGAAACTTTAACCAACGTCGGATGCACTTCCGCTCGCGTGTCTCCACAGCCACCATCCACGAACTTCTCTTCACTGACGACTGCGCACTCAATGCAACGACAGAAGAGGAAATGCAAAGGAGCATGGACCTCTTTGCTGCCGCCTATGACAACTTCGGACTTGAGAAAACGTTTGTGATGCATCAGCCGCCGCCAAATACCACTTACTCAACAGCTCACACCAATGTCAATGGTGCCCAACTGAAATCTGTGGATAACTTCACGTAACCTGGGCAGCAATATCTCCCGCAGCACCAAAGTCGACGATGAGATCGCCCATTGGATCGCAAAAGCCAGCCAAGCCTTTTGACGCATGCAGAACGTGGTCTGGAATCGACATGGTCTCCACCTCAGCACCAAACTCAAGATGTGAAAAGCTGTGATATTGCCGACTTTGCTATATGGAGCGGAGACGTGGACGATCTACCAAAAGCAGGCGTGGAACCTCAACCACTTCCACCTCAGCTACCTTTGCAGAATACTAAAGCTGACATGGCAAGACGGGATACCGGACACGGAAGTGTTGGAATAAACAGGCCTTCTCAGAATTTATGCTCAGCTGAAACATATGCAACTGCACTGGAGCGGCCACCTTGTGAGGATGGACGACGAACGACTGCCCAAACGACTCTTCTATGGAGATGTTGACATGGGTTCTCGTCGACAAGAGGGTCAAGTACGACGCTACAAGGACAATCTAAAGACTTCCCCGAAGCAACTGCAGATTAACTCGGCGACCTGGGAGGACCTTGCCCGGAACCGACCTGCTTGGAGAAGGAGAGTGAAGACAGGGGCAGCAATCTACGAAGCCAACAGGATCGCCGCCGCCAAGACCAAAACAGCGGCACGAAAGTCACCAGCACCCTCGACCAACACCGCCAAAGCCCAGACCCTTCCAACATGCCCACGCTGTCAACGCACCTTCCATGCGCGAATCGGCCTGGTCGGACATCTTTGGACGCAATGAACCAACAATTCGACAATTCCAATTTCTACGTCAAATTCTGCCAGCATTCATTTGGACTCCCCTTCCTCACCTCTGGCATCAGTTCAATTACCCCCACCATCATATAGACCACATCTCAATACTCCTCACCTGTTACCCCCAACACCACCACCGCCACCACCACCATCAGCGATAGGGACTCTCTGCTAAACTGTCCTCAATGCGACCGCACATTCAGCTAGCGCACCGGTCTGGTTGGTCACTTGCGAATCCATCATACAGAGACTGGTTAACCAGTGCCTGGAGCTCCAACACACAGCAGAAATAGCCATTTCCACTGCCCCCACTGTCCTCGCGCATTCACTCATCGCATAGGCCTCTTCGGTCATATGCACATTCATGACAGCCTGCGGAAAAACAACGGAGGCTAAGCCACATCAGCGCACACTACCTACACCAATTCATAGACAACACCCTCATCATTATCATATACCTGTGAATATCACCGTTTCCTAGAAATCGTGGCTTGGAAGGCTGCCAATCTGACGCTTACACCAGACTACGTCGTCGGCCCATCGTATGTTCTGTGTGTGTCAAGTGGCTGACCAGTGGACTGGGAGTCAGATGGCGATGGCTCCGCCATATCCCCTGATCTAGTGAATCCTGGTGTGTGCGTTATGGGGGCCAGGTCGTGCTGTGGCGTGCGAAGACGGGTACGCCGACCCGTCAGCCAATGCACCCACTCCCACGTCAGACAACTGACTTTCTCGGACGGTGGTCTGATCGCTGGGGTGGGGAAGAGAGGGAGGTCGACAGGTCAGCACATTTTCCTCACCATAAACAATCTGATGCGCTTGAAACTAATCGTGTCTTGGATGGTTGCCAACTGACGGGATAACTCGGACCGCGTGGACAGCCCAATGTGTGTTTTGTGTGTAGTGGCTGACTGGTGGACTGAGAGACAGGCTGCAATGGCTCCTTCTCAATATGGCCTATATGGCACTCCCACACCCCCAACACCACCACCGCCACCACCACCATCAGCGATAGGGACTCTCTGCTAAACTGTCCTCAATGCGACCGCACATTCAGCTAGCGCACCGGTCTGATTGGTCACTTGCGAATCCATCATACAGAGACCGGTTAACCAGTGCCTGGAGCTCCAACACACAGCAGAAATAGCCATCTCCACTGCCCCCACTGTCCTCGCGCATTCACTCATCGCATAGGCCTATTCAGTCATATGCACATTCATGACAGCCTGCAGAAAAACAACGGAGGCTAAGCCACATCAGCGCACACTACCTACACCAATTCATAGACAACACCCTCATCATTATCATATACCTGTGAATATCACCGTTTCCTAGAAATCGTGGCTTGGAAGGCTGCCAATCTGACGCTTACACCAGACTACGTCGTCGGCCCATCGTATGTTCTGTGTGTGTCAAGTGGCTGACCAGTGGACTGGGAGTCAGATGGCGATGGCTCCGCCATATCCCCTGATCTAGTGAATCCTGGTGTGTGCGTTATGGGGGCCAGGTCGTGCTGTGGCGTGCGAAGACGGGTACGCCGACCCGTCAGCCAATGCACCCACTCCCACGTCAGACAACTGACTTTCTCGGACGGTGGTCTGATCGCTGGGGTGGGGAAGAGAGGGAGGTCGACAGGTCAGCACATTTTCCTCACCATAAACAATCTGATGCGCTTGAAACTAATCGTGTCTTGGATGGTTGCCAACTGACGGGATAACTCGGACCGCGTGGACAGCCCAATGTGTGTTTTGTGTGTAGTGGCTGACTGGTGGACTGAGAGACAGGCTGCAATGGCTCCTTCTCAATATGGCCTATATGGCACTCCCACTCCGTGGGAGAGGAGTCAGGTGTGGTGGTACGCCCAGGGGCGGCTCCGGCCGTGCCAGCCACCTGCGCTCTCTCCCATCTCTGGATTGCTTGCCTCTGTCATGACACCGTGCTCAGGTGGGGGAGGAGGAAAGAGTGCGGTAGATGCAGCGCAAGTCTACTAGCACTTTAAACTAAATCACACGCAAGTCACCGTCCCTGCACCACCCTTCCGTGGGGCATACAGTGGACCTCGTCAAAATTGACGGTCGAGCTGTTGTGTCGGTAAGGACCTATGCATGGAAGAGTTGCTCCAGCATGCGGCAACCAGTCACTTTCAAGCTTTGGCCGATCCCTCGTACTTAAAAACTACTGGTTGGTCACTTGCGAATCCATCATACAGAGACTGGTAAACCAGTGCCTGGAGCTCCAACACACAGCAGAAATAGCCGTCTCCACTGCCCCCACTGTCCTCGCGCATTCACTCATCGCATAGGCCTATTCAGTCATATGCACATTCATGACAGCCTGCAGAAACAACGGAGGCTAAGCCACATCAGCGCACACTACCTACACCAATTCATAGACAACACCCTCATCATTATCATATACCTGTGAATATCACCGTTTCCTAGAAATCGTGGCTTGGAAGGCTGCCAATCTGACGCTTACACCAGACTACGTCGTCGGCCCATCGTATGTTCTGTGTGTGTCAAGTGGCTGACCAGTGGACTGGGAGTCAGATGGCGATGGCTCCGCCATATCCCCTGATCTAGTGAATCCTGGTGTGTGCGTTATGGGGGCCAGGTCGTGCTGTGGCGTGCGAAGACGGGTACGCCGACCCGTCAGCCAATGCACCCACTCCCACGTCAGACAACTGACTTTCTCGGACGGTGGTCTGATCGCTGGGGTGGGGAAGAGAAGGGAGGTCGACAGGTCAGCACATTTTCCTCACCATAAACAATCTGACGCGCTTGAAACTAATCGTGGCTTGGAAGGTTGCCAACTGACGGGATAACTCGGACCGCGTGGACAGCCCAATGTGTGTTTTTGTGTGTAGTGGCTGACTGGTGGACTGAGAGACAGGCTGCAATGGCTCCTTCTCAATATGGCCTATATGGCACTCCCACTCCGTGGGAGAGGAGTCAGGTGTGGTGGTACGCCCAGGGGGCGGCTCCGGCCGTGCCAGCCACCTGCGCTCTCTCCCATCTCTGGATTGCTTGCCTCTGTCATGACACCGTGCTCAGGTGGGGGAGGAGGAAAGAGTGCGGTAGATGCAGCGCAAGTCTACTAGCACTTTAAACTAAATCACACGCAAGTCACCGTCCCTGCACCACCCTTCCGTGGGGCATACAGTGAACCTCGTCAAAATTGACGGTCGAGCTGTTGTGTCGGTAAGGACCTATGCATGGAAGAGTTGCTCCAGCATGCGGCAACCAGTCACTTTCAAGCTTTTGGCCGATCCCTCGTACTTAAAAACTACTGGTTGGTCACTTGCGAATCCATCATACAGAGACTGGTAAACCAGTGCCTGGAGCTCCAACACACAGCAGAAATAGCCGTCTCCACTGCCCCCACTGTCCTCGCGCATTCACTCATCGCATAGGCCTATTCAGTCATATGCACATTCATGACAGCCTGCAGAAAAACAACGGAGGCTAAGCCACATCAGCGCACACTACCTACACCAATTCATAGACAACACCCTCATCATTATCATATACCTGTGAATATCACCGTTTCCTAGAAATCGTGGCTTGGAAGGCTGCCAATCTGACGCTTACACCAGACTACGTCGTCGGCCCATCGTATGTTCTGTGTGTGTCAAGTGGCTGACCAGTGGACTGGGAGTCAGATGGCGATGGCTCCGCCATATGCCCTGATCTAGTGAATCCTGGTGTGTACGTTATAGGGGCAAGGTCGTGCTGTGGCGTGCGAAGACGGGTACGCCGACCCGTCAGCCAATGCACCCACTCCCACGTCAGACAACTGACTTTCTCGGACGGTGGTCTGATCGCTGGGGTGGGGAAGAGAGGGAGGTCGACAGGTCAGCACATTTTCCTCACCATAAACAATCTGATGCGCTTGAAACTAATCGTGTCTTGGATGGTTGCCAACTGACGGGATAACTCGGACCGCGTGGACAGCCCAATGTGTGTTTTGTGTGTAGTGGCTGACTGGTGGACTGAGAGACAGGCTGCAATGGCTCCTTCTCAATATGGCCTATATGGCACTCCCACTCCGTGGGAGAGGAGTCAGGTGTGGTGGTACGCCCAGGGGCGGCTCCGGCCGTGCCAGCCACCTGCGCTCTCTCCCATCTCTGGATTGCTTGCCTCTGTCATGACACCGTGCTCAGGTGGGGGAGGAGGAAAGAGTGCGGTAGATGCAGCGCAAGTCTACTAGCACTTTAAACTAAATCACACGCAAGTCACCATCCCTGCACCACCCTTCCGTGGGGCATACAGTGGACCTCGTCAAAATTGACGGTCGAGCTGTTGTGTCGGTAAGGACCTATGCATGGAAGAGTTGCTCCAGCATGCGGCAACCAGTCACTTTCAAGCTTTGGCCGATCCCTCGTACTTAAAAACTACTGGTTGGTCACTTGCGAATCCATCATACAGAGACTGGTAAACCAGTGCCTGGAGCTCCAACACACAGCAGAAATAGCCGTCTCCACTGCCCCCACTGTCCTCGCGCATTCACTCATCGCATAGGCCTATTCAGTCATATGCACATTCATGACAGCCTGCAGAAAAACAACGGAGGCTAAGCCACATCAGCGCACACTACCTACACCAATTCATAGACAACACCCTCATCATTATCATATACCTGTGAATATCACCGTTTCCTAGAAATCGTGGCTTGGAAGGCTGCCAATCTGACGCTTACACCAGACTACGTCGTCGGCCCATCGTATGTTCTGTGTGTGTCAAGTGGCTGACCAGTGGACTGGGAGTCAGATGGCGATGGCTCCGCCATATCCCCTGATCTAGTGAATCCTGGTGTGTGCGTTATGGGGGCCAGGTCGTGCTGTGGCGTGCGAAGACGGGTACGCCGACCCGTCAGCCAATGCGCCCACTCCCACATCAGACAACTGACTTTCTCGGACGGTGGTCTGATCGCTGGGGTGGGGAAGAGAGGGAGGTCGACCGGTCAGCACATTTTCCTCACCATAAACAATCTGACGCGCTTGAAACTAATCGTGGCTTGGAAGGTTGCCAACTGACGGGATAACTCGGACCGCGTGGACAGCCCAATGTGTGTTTTATGTGTAGTGGCTGACTGGTGGACTGAGAGACAGGCTGCAATGGCTCCTTCTCAATATGGCCTATATGGCACTCCCACTCCGTGGGATAGGAGCCAGGTGTGGTGGTACGCCAAGGGGCGGCTCCGGCCGTGCCAGCCACCTGTGCCCTCTCCCATCTCCGGATTGCTTGACTCTGTCATGACACCGTGCTCAGGTGGGGGAGGAGGAGAGAGTGCGGTAGATGCAGCGTAAGTCTACTAGCACTTTAAACTAAATCACACGCAAGTCACCGTCCCTGCACCACCCTTCCGTGGAGCATACGGTGGACCTCGTCAAAATTGACGGTCGAGCTGTTGTGTCGGTAAGGACCTATGCATGGAAGAGTCGCTCCAGCATGCGGCTACCAGCCACTTTCAAGCTTTGGCCGCTCCCTCGTACTTAAAAACTACTTCAGAATAGCATGGATACCGAGGGTGTCAGCCGAAGCCAGGAACTGGGTCCGGGCCGGGATCCCTGCCTGCCATTTCATTTTTTAGGTCCCGAGGGCAGCTTAGCTGGATGCACTTTGACCTTCTCTCGAAATCCTGGTAAATTGCCAGAGTCTCTGCGCCGAGTTTAAGTTTGTCCGCCCGAAATTATTGTACACCATAAGTCTTGTTTTGATTTTGACCCTGCGATGACTCTAGATTGCTGGCTGCGTCCTGCCAAAACCTGGTTGAGTTTGGAGATGTGGGCTGAAACCTCGGGTTAATCAGTATGGTCTGTGAAATGATTCTCCACAGGCAAGCTAAGTGGTTTACTACGGCGGCGCTAGTTCCATCGATAATTGCCCTATGTTCACTCAGGAATGGATCGGTCCTCTTTTCCTAAAGAAAATGCATGTGGGGTAGGATGAACCCAGATTTACTTCCTGAAGCCTACTTTATACCGTTGCAAGTGTTACCCATTATAACATCCCTAACGCTTTGAATTCGACCAGAGGGAACTATTTTAGCTCATAAAACAGCCGCTTATGCTATATTTTAGATATTAAAATAATTTTCGAAATGTTTTTAATTCACGCAAGTGCCATCAGCACAGACGTGCATTAGCAGTTGTGCTCTCTTACATTTGAGGAATCGGAAAAGAAGGTCAAGACCTAGGGAGGAAATAAGGTTAACCACCATGTAGAATCCCGACTCTAATGCCGAGAGATGCATATTTAAAGAGGTGTGGAACCGCTGTTAATCCGAGCAATCATTCATAATCATACCGAGGACAACCCTTGTTGGACTGCCTGACAGTCATGGGCCCGAGGCGCGTGCTTCTGTCAAACCAATCCGGGGGTAGATCAGTTGACCAGGCATGCTATCAATTCGGTTTGCAGTCGATACAATGGCGCATCTAAACAGGGTGCGACCGCACCGTAATTGGAGTATGGTCTTGCAGGAGCTGTGCTATATCGTGAAAATAGGAAATAATACTTATGTAATTAGTTACCATACTAACAGCACTATAGCACTATATATATATATATATTCGTTCATTAATTTCCTCGGCAATCAAAGAAGATAGGCTCGTAATATTACTTATTGTACAGCAGAATTCCAATAAAGTTTCAGTCACGTCAGGATGGAGGCTTTTAACCGAGCTTCTTAACGGCTGCTGGCTAAAACTACACTCTGTGAAAATGACTACTTAGGAAGTATGATTTTTGACATTTAGTTTCGATGCCCTTGTTAATTTAAATATAAATTTTACAGGGGAGATGAACAGTGGGAGAGGGGCGCTCGTCTATCGGGTTACGGACCTGGGCCTCACTCTCGAGCCCCACCGGAAGCAGCAGTCATTTGGTAGAAAATTACGCCGGCTTCGAATTTCATACTTAAATAAAGCACTTTTCCGATTTAAAAAAGAAGTTCAAACTCCCGAATAATTGTTAATTCAGTTGACTGTTACACTTAGCATCAGGTTATCCGAACAAAATGCCGTATATTCTTCGTGTAATGATAAGCATACTTGTAATATGCTATTGCAAAGAAGCCATATAGCACTCAATTTTTGTGGATGTGGACCAAGCTGTATACTTTATAAGCAGCATTAATAAATTTACTAATACGATGTTTATATTAGAAAGCTTTTTGCCACCAAAAAATTTCCTTTTCTCTGACATACATGTTGAAGAAGTTTCCACCAAATAAGTAAAATATTTGAAATTATATGGGCAACGTAAATCATTCGGAAAATCATACTACTTAAGTAGTCAACTTCACCGAGTGTAGGTTTCGCAGGTGGCTTGAGAGGTCGTTGAAAAGCTCCAGTCCTGCCCTGACAAAAACGCTTTGGAATTTTTCTGTATGATAATAAATACTAACCTGTATTGACAAAGGCGCCTGACAGCGTAGATGTTGTGAACTGTCTATCCCCGCTGGGCAAAAGTGATCACGTAGTCCTACAATGGGAATATTCACTCTTCTCTGTCCCCGATCGAAGCATCACAGTCAAACGCAACTTATGGCGTGGAGACTTTACCCAAATGAAAATTGATGTGCGCCATTTAGATTGGAATGAAACATTCACCGGGTGTATTCTCGAGGATTGGTTGCAATTTAAGGCCGTATTACAAGGACTTATCACCAACTACTGTCCTAATTCGAAAAAAAAGATCACCAACAGGCCCCAGTGGCTAACGAACACACTGAAGAGTGAAGTAAACCGCAAGCGAAAGCTATGGCAAACTTATCTCAGGGAAAAGACCGCCGAATCGCTGACGAAGTACAAGACGCAGAGGAACAGGTTAAAAGGCCTGGTTTATAAAGCCCGCCAAAGTTTTGAGAGTAACTTGATAAACCGTGCAGCAGACAACCCGAAGCTCTTCTACAACTACATTAGGCAGTGCACTCGAAATAAAGACCCCATCCCTTTGTTAAAAACGGATGAAGGCGTCGAACTTTGCAAGGACGAAGAAAAGGCTGAGCATCTATCTGAGTTCTTTCAGTCGGTTTTTACGAGAGAAGCCAATCTAACCGCTGATAACTATAGTGCGGAAGAGGTCCCGACAATTGACTCAGTGGTCATAACAGAACCTATTGTTCTCCAGGAACTACTGAAGCTGGACGAAACCAAATCGCCAGGTCCTGATGTAATACCGGCAAAAGTTGTTGAAGGAGTTGGCCGTAGAGTTGGCAGAACCCTTGTGTCTACTCTTCCAAGCCTCCCTCGCTGCAGGCAAATTGCCATCCGATTGGAAGACCGCGTGGATTTCCCCAATACACAAAAGTGGCAGCCGTGCTTCCGCAAATAACTACAGGCCGGTAAGTCTCACCTCCATATGTTGCAAGATTATGGAGCGAATCATCAAACGTGAACTGATGCAGTTCCTGGAGAGGCATCATCTTCTCTGAAGCGCAGCACGGATTCCGCAGAGGAAGGTCCTGTTTAACTAATCTGCTCTACTGTCTGGAACGATGGACCCGAGCGGTCGATGAAGGAAATGTAGTGCACGCAGTGTACATAGACTTCAAGAAGGCCTTTGATAGCGTGCCTCACCAACGTCTCCTATACAAACTCAACCGTATTGGGGTAAGGGGCAAGCTATTGAAGTGGATCGAAAACTTCTTGATTGGGAGATCTCAAATTGTCCGTCTTGGCGATCAACAATCGGCGGAGGTGGCGGTTGAGAGTGGGGTTCCTCAGGGCTCCGTCCTGGGCCCTATCCTCTTCCTTATATACATTGATGATTGCGTAAGTGGCTTGGACTGTGACACCGCCATGTTTGCTGACGATATAAAGCTTTGGAAGGTCATCCACAACGCAGATGATGAAGAAAATCTACAGGCGAACTTGCATCGACTCGAGGAATGGTCGCACAACTGGCTCCTCCCATTCAATGCTACCAAGTGCAATATTCTGCGATTTGGCAGAACCAGCTCAGAGCACCAGAGAATTTACTATCTGGACGACACACCGCTACCAGAGGTGGAGGCTCAGAAAGATCTAGGAGTATGGATCACGCCCACACTGAAGCCATCGTTCCATTGCTCAAAAGTAGCAAAATCTGCCATGTCAAGCTTGTATCTAATTAAGCGAGCGTTTGCAAAGTTCGACAAAGAGTGCTTTAATAAGGTCTTCGGGATGTTCGTGCGACCACAATTGGAATTTGCCATACAAGCCTGGAGACCGTGGTCTGTCAAAGACCACAACACCCTTGAGAAGGTCCAAAGACGTGCAACCAAAGCTTGTTCAAGGTCAAAGCTGCCTGCCTTACGAGACACGATTGTCTAATCTTGATCTGTTTCCTCTGGACTATAGACAGCTACGCGGCGACTTAATACAAGCCTTTCGAATGTTGCGGCTTCAGGATTGTTGCCTTGCATCTGGCGACTTCTTTGAGCTGGCCACTACCACTACTTTGCGAGGGCATCCCATTAAACTACGAGTGACAGGTGCAAGACTCGACACAAGAAGGTTCTTCTTCTCCAACAGAGTGATTAAGGCCTGGAATGCTCTGCCGGCCGACATAATCATGTCCCCATCCGTTGACACTTTTAAGCGGAAGTTTGACCAGTACAGCCATAAGTACCACCACGACATCCGAACCTAACACATTTCCTGAAACATATTCCCATCCACAATTTTCGCGTCATATAACATACTACTACCTATTTTTGAGTAACATTATTTTATAATTGCTTGTCCGATGCCCTGCAGTGTCACTGACATCAATAGGGAGCTCAAAGGCTTCGCCTATATTTCCCTTAATAAAACTGAACTGAACTGAACTGAACACTATCTAAAAAAATCTTTTTTAATCGTAAACACATTTTTAACTTTCAGTTAATATTTACATGACAGACCATCTACTGTACGTTTATCTTTGCAAGTGAACGCATACCGATCAGGTTGGCTTCCAAAGCGAATGACGTCCACGTAGGTTGATAACGATCACGAATAGAGAATTGACCTTCAGCTCGCAGGGGAACAAAGTTAACAGTCCGAGTGTTCACCACAACCCGGTAATCTAGCAGCACCCTCGTCAACCATCTGGCCGGGGAAATTGTTTGACACTCCTTTCGGACTAATCAGTTGTTAGCAAGGAAGGCACGTTTAAAAGGTTCCTTTATTCGTACTTTCAGTTTCCACTGGGGCATCTGAGTACCAATGCGAAAGGTCCGACGACTAAATATCTCCTCAGAAATCGCATTCTTTTGGTAGATTTTCATTATATGACCATTAGCATTAATTCTACTGTCTTGCGGTTCAGTATGTTTTTGTTTATTTGTGGTTCATAGTACTCCAAGCAAGCTTGTCTGCTCGGGAAAGTCAAGTAGATCAATTTTGGATGTATCAGTATACGATTGCCGACTAAAATCTAGCCGCATGTGTTGCTGATCCATCCAAAAGGCCAAGTAGCAGAAAGAGCAAAGCAGGTTTGCTATTTCCCTGTTAGGTTGATCTGTGATTCCGTGAGTATCAAGCACCGTACGATAGATTATCACCGGAGTATGGTTGTCATTTTATGATTCGACAGTTTTACAAAGTAAGACTTTTTTCCCTGAATAAATTTGAATAAGGCAAAGGTGAAGAAATGCCAGAATTTATTGACGTCATGCAATTTCATGACCTCTTATTCAACTGCGAACAGTCATTGTCTAGTAAAAAGACGAATTCAACTGTCCAATTAAACGTAGACCTAAGGGGATGAATCGGTATTGGTGGACAAAGCCATGAAATGTTGATCTGATATGTGGGTGCGCATGGTGAGGGGAAATGGGGATTCAACCGCATTGCCAGTTAAAAAACCTAGAGACGGAGAATCACTACTTAATGCAATGAACGAGGCACATGCGAAGATCAAATTTACGATCGAGCAGGAGAAGAATGACACACTGCCTTTCTTAGACGTTCTTATCCGTAGGAGGACAGATGGTTCCATTTAGAGCTCCATACATCGAAAAACCACCTGGAAAGGACATTATATACACTTCCTCAGTTTTGTTCCAATTCAGAGAAAACGAAACTTAGTTTTGTGCCTGTTCAATAGAGCCAATAGAATCTGCTCTTCAAATACGATCGATGACGAGATCAGTTTCCTGAAGAACGTTTGTCTTGGAAACGGATATCCGGAGAAATTCATCTATTAGTATCGCCATACCAGACAAGAAATTCCTGCCTAAATTTTCATGTCAACGAAGCCGCTGACCATCGTTCTCCGCCTCAATGGTGATAATGTGTCAAACGTGATCAAGCGAGCGCTCCGATGCACGATTGCGCGAACGTACGCCACCTCTAAACTGTTATTCATAAGTACTACAATGGCTATTCCAGTTAGACCAACTAAGGACATTCTGCATATGCAAGCCACATCAAACTGCATTTATGAGTTAACATGTAGTTGCGGATGCAAATACATTGGGCGCACGCAAAGGCAGTTGGCAACTCCATCAACTGAACATACGCCGAAGTGGTTGTTACGGGAGGAAAATAAGGTACCCAAAAGTTCAATTACGAAGCACTTGGTGGACACTGGTTATACGGTGGACCCACTGACTGCCTTTAAGGTCGTACTTCGGGCGACGACTGGACGTCTCATGCGCTTTGCAGAGGCTGCTGCAATACGGAGAAGAAAACAAGGACTATGTAAGCCGCTGGATCACGTGAGCAACCTCGCATTGTCATGGTAACGATCGATTATCATGCCCCTGCCGTCCCCCCACTCCTCGCCCTGCATGACGAACTACTGTCCCGCGCGTTGTAGTTTCAATCACACTTGGCATGTTATCACTGCAATCTGGACTGGCTTGCTTAGTTGAATCCCCCCTTCCCCCCTCACCATGCGCACCCACATATCAGATCAACATTTGACGGCTTTGTCTACCAATAACGTGTCATCCCTTTAGGTCAACCTTCAAAAAATATCCTTAATAAGATATTTAAAATCCATCCAGCGGACCTATAGCAGAGAAAGGACAGAGTAGATTTTAGAAATATGACTGAAAACTTCATTGTATATAATGGATTGTAAGGTTCGTTCACAGATTGGAGTAGAATACGGAATAGGCTGTTCCCTTTGAGTATTGAAGCCCAATCAAAAGGCCTTGCAGGCAGTACGGAGGAAGAAGAAGCATCGAAAAAGGCCGAAGGGGACTTAGGTCATCAAGTCTGGCTTAGTAGCCTTCATTAGGCAGTCACGTGTAAAATCCAGCCGACAGTTGATGGGGGTTTAAACCCATCAGTAAGAAAAAAAGTAAATTCCTTAAATAAGTTGATCTTATGCCCCAGTAGCTGTTAAGTTGTCAGAGCTTTGAAGACGTCGAACTCTCGCAGCTTAGAGGGGCCAACGTCGAAACCCAGCCTTCACCAGTGAGTGACGTAAAATGGCTGCTAAACGACGAGGTCATCGACCATTTATAGCCAGGTAGACAGAATACTTAAAAAAACTACCAGCGCCCCATAGTGATCACACGACACGCTAAATCTACCTGCCAAGCGTATACATGAAGCTACGCACGAATACACGAAGTGTTTTCAAACGCTGGACTCTGTTCACTCGCCAGAAGTGCATTGGGGAGCTTCACCGGCTGTAATCAATTACAAAATCAGACGCAAACATGAATGCAAGGGTTTGGAGTGACGTCACGTGGAAACCTGGAGGGAACTTTGAGAAGCCACAAACACGAGCCTCCCGAACGGCACACGCTAGCTGATACGAGCAGCCACCTATCATTTCTTCAAAACAGTCGCTTCGAGAACTCCATCAGACTAGTTCAGAAAAGTGAAATCGCATTACCACGACCGGATTGGCATTCATTAGCATTTTAGAAAAGTGTACAGCAGCACAAATGGGTGGACCTCTTATCCGTACACAAGGGAAAAAACTATTTACCTCCATGTTGTTGGGACCTGGCGACCTCCAAAATTTCAATATGGTCACACTGAGCTGAACTGCGTACCCCACACCCGTGCCAAGTACTATGACACCGCGTTATTTTGGTCAGTTTCTTGGGACAAATGCTTATTCAGTAGGGGATTTTGATAGTTAAATAATTACTTTGGCCCATTCGGGAAACACCCGCGACCCCGGTGGGATTCCAAACCACGCCAGCAAGGGGAAGGCCGTAGTACAGCCAATGCTCTAGCCAACTAAGCTACGAGGCCCCACTGGGAGCCATGGCTTTTATCACACTTGGGTCAAGTTATCCGCCCAGCCTGCTGCAACGCATGCAATCCACCACTTCCGATGCAGTAAGCTGACTGCCCAACCAGCATTTCCTAAACAGTCAATCACGTGCGCCACGTGCTGATGGACTACGTCGAATACTAGATTGAGCGGTGGACAGTCTTCCCATGAGGCCATGCAACACGAAATGCATATTAGCGCCGCCCCTGTGCAAGTGATACCTAGTAATAACTCGCTCCCTGTAAACATTCGAACACTGCACCCCTTAAACTGTAAACAGAGTGCAAAAAATTATTTAGAGACTGTCTGGTCCACAACGAAACTAATCAGGATATAAAGCGTAGCTAAATGCGGCGGATAAATATAGTTCCGGGAACCCAAGTAAACAGGTTCCGCGTCTGACTAAGCACCGCAGATTTGGAAAGCATCCGAAGTATAAATCCCATGAACTCCTTCGTGACGGAGGCCGCGAGTTAACACGGCGTGTCAAATTTTGTGATTAACCGCATTTCTTTACCGCTTCTTATAATTATTTGCAACTGAGCATCAACAACCCGACATTATTCGAGTCGAAAAAAACATGTTAGACAAAAGAAACAGTGTCACCGGTGACCCCCTATCAAACACCCGGTTCGAACCACAAGCAGTAATGGCACCTGTTAGAGGACATCTGCCAGAAATAGAAGGTGCCTTAAAACAAAAATGTAACCAGGAAGATAAGTTACTGCTGCCTTAATCTTAGCAATCTTGAAGGAGCCAGAGGTAAAGAAAGATGGGAGACACTTAAGTGTGCGAAAATAATTAAGCAGTCAGCACAACACACTCACAAGAGACTGTATGGATGATTAGATGTGCTTGACCGAGAGAAAGGGGCCGGGAAGGGTAAAATTGTACTCTAAAACTGCGGGGAATAAAATTCGGTGAACAAAAGATTAAAACTGAGCCATAGAAGACTTCACAATATTATAAGACTAAGGACATAAAGACCAACAAAAATGGTAAGTGAATGTAGGGTGGGGCAGGAGTCGAGAGATGGAATCATGAAGGAGGCAGGAGGGGGAGAAGTTTATGAGCAGTCCACTCTAAGTTAGGGCTGAGAAACAACTGCAGTCAGTGCGATATTGGCTACGCCTTCGCTGCGTTCCGAAGACGCACCTCTTCCGTTCTCGAAGTTCTGAAGCAAGAGAGTAAAGCCAATGAAATATAAATTAGAGAAGTAATTGATGAATGCATACAGTGAGACAAAAACTGCACACATTTTACTTCATTTGCATGGATTAAAGTACCAGCAGCATCATTCACAACTGTATTGGCCTGTGCCCGCGTATGTTGTGGTTATGTTAAGTCGCCAGAAAACAAAAAACAGTTAGCGAAGAGTGGTTGTAGGAGGGGACGATGGTTAACTAGGTCAGAGTTGGGAGAGCAACACTTACGTAGCTGTCTGTGCTGGTACTGCTGGCTGCATCAGCCCCGATAAGGGCTCACTGGAAGGCAGAAGTACAAAGCAAAATAAAAATGACTCTGATTAAAAATTCGGTGTTGAAGAACAATGAAGGGCCTTTTAAGCTGCCGGTAGACTTCTAAGCCTAGTGCAACCATTCACTTTGAATGAACTCTGCCCTCGATTACAGAGGTAGACATCGAATCCAGCGACGTAATATACTTTTTAAAAAGCCGCTCCTAACGGAAAAACATGAAAAACTTTCGCCCACATTAACGAAAATCCATCCCAAATACGCGATGGTTGCAGGTAATCTGAAAGGTCTTACCTGACCGATTACAAAAGCGAACCCGGGAATTAACCTATGTTTCCCAGAGTGAGATTTTATTTGTGTTACTGCTGTGGGGAAGTGCCAGTGAAACATTAATAAAATGACGCTATTTTGACATGCTAAGGTGGATTTCAGAAATGACCAGAGAAAATGCATGCCACACAAACTTGCAAATCATTTATTTAGCGATAAATGACAGTCACCTCAAAAGTAAAGGCAGATGAGAAAATGGGAAAAATTAGCCAATTCAATGGGTCGAGTAGGAGGAGCAAAGTCAGAGTTATCATGACACCCAAAATCGTCCTGGTTCACCCAGTGCTACTGAAGCGCTATAAAGGCCAGTAGGAAAGGTCGAGAGTATCATAGCCGGATGTCGGGAGACGGCAGCTCTGAAATGTGCGATCCTTCATCTTCTGGCAGGCGACTTTATTGTCTCCAGTTTCACTCGCGGTTCCAACCCCTTCACCTTGTCGGAAATAAGTGGATGTACACTTAATTTCTTTCCACCAACGGCGGCACGTCGCCTACCCCCCACCCTCTTCTAGATTCATTTCGATATTACAGGACCTCTGGTGACAGATTGGTCGCCAAAGTTAATATTCTTCGAAGATGGTCCAATTTCCACGTTTTAAGGAGAGGGAGAGGGAAATATATTCTGCCTCAGCATGGTCGATGTTCTTTTGCTGACTCTACTTCCCCTTTATACAGTATTCCTAATGTTTTGAGAACAACTGCCTCCTATTCAACGGTCAAGTTCCTACCTCATTCTTCGGCTCTTAGTCTGGCAATGTAAAATGTGTGAATTCTCTCTTTCGTCCTTAACTGTTCTACAATTCTTTTCGGGTTCAAAATTAAAAAGTGTCTTCAGCATTCTTCTTTTCACATCACTGTTTTTAATACCTTTTAGACTATACCATCGTCAGAATGCGCTTAACAGGCGTGAAGCAGACTCCGCCAAATTGCGGTATACTCGTTTCATTCAGAGCTGGTCATAAGTCAGCCTACTTAATTCCTCGTCGAACGTCGGCATAATAAACAACCATGATTCCCCACTTTAGTATCTCAAAAAAACAGCGGAACTGGCTGTCTGGGGGCGGCAAGAATAATTTTCAGGATTCAGGTAAACCGGGGACTAAGTTGATGAACTGGCGAAGTCTAGTAAGCTCATATATTAACCCTACACAAGTATCCCGGCCGGAAAATTGTAGGGGAATTGCAAAATACCCATTAATTATAGATTTTATAACTGATGGCAGCCCAATGCGGAGAAAAAGGAGTGACCAGGTAACCTGAAACTTCATCACCCCCCCCCCCCCCCAACCAGGTTAAAAAGGATGTAAACTTACATTATTAAGCACAGGACTCGTCAATGATCTGTATCGATCATCGCCACTGCAAGGCTAGCCAGTTCCAGTTTACGGTATTGTGGACCGGTATAACTAAAGTCCTCGATTCTCGGTCAAACTTTCTTTAGCCGTCGTTTTCTTGTTCAATTGGTGAGCCATTATCGAAATCTGAAGACTTTCAGATTGGACCCCACTCCAGATTCGACTTAATTACAATGATCCGTTACGGAAGCTAACACAAATCAAAAAAAGGATTCAGAGATTCGGGTGTCTCCTTAGGGTCAGCGGCTTGTGTGACTGAACTAAATTACCAATGAATATCCCAATGGATTCTCAGGTTAAAGATGCTGTAGGTGGGCTGACGCCGTAATTGTCTCCGGAAGCATCTGGCGTTGAATACCTAAATCTTCCTATGATTCTGAGCGAGTAGAGGTCAGAGTTCGCAGTCGTCAGGATAAACGAGCGTATGTACACGGACCGAACTCCTTATCACCTGCTAAGCCTTAGACGAAAGCAAGGGCATTTTCCCGACAGAAAATATTGCACGCAGGCTGTTTGCGTTGATTTTCCTTTCTCGACATTGGCCTGTAGATGGCACCGAGAAGTGGGTGACAAATTTAGTGGATAACGGTAACTGCGAGAGACGAAATTTCGGATGCTCGATCGCTCAGAGAGTCAGAGAATTGGTTATCAGCAGACCATAGGAGATCGTTAGAAAAACGCAATGGACGACGTGTTAGCCTTTAACCCACAAAACACAAACAGCCAACTTACCCTGTTTGAGGTTTCTTTTCCTCCCATGGAGCAGTCATCTGAGCTTTATTACCACTGTACAACCGAGACATGAAAAGGAGTAAAGGAATGCAGTAGGGCTTAGGCAGGGACAGTTACTCACCACTGCCCCGAAAATGCCGTCCGAAAATGCACCAGTATGTTTGCATGGTAGCATCAGGCTTATTTTATAGTTCTGACAGGCGGTTATCTAGCAAGCAGACCCTATATGCGGCGTAAGCAAATGTCGTGGATAGACGCGCGTTTGGCATACGCCTGCGATTTAAAAAAAAGGTGACTATGCGCTAATAAGCCGCAAAAAGTGGAAACTAAGAAACATGGGTGCGTTGAATTGAAAGGTTAAATGGAATGGAGTCGAGTTGCTTTCGGCAGGGCTTCTATCGTGGATGAATGCATTCAATATCTGCCTCTTTTTTACTGTTGAAGATTTAATTTCTGGTTTCTTCACTTGATCTCTGCATCCTGAAACGGAGGTAAGGCGTTCAGTCGCTGTTTGGATCAACGCAGCTGCCTCCATCTTCTTGTTGTGAACCAGGGGGCGTGTTGGTATGCTTAGGTACGGATTTCGCCATGTCAGAGACCTGGGTGCTCTCCTACATCCGGTCTTTCTGAATATAATGACACCGGGCTCAGGAGAAGGCGGAGGAGGGAGTGCAGTAGATGCAGCATAATTATACTATCGCTACAATCTAATACACACGCAAGTCACTGAGCTTGCTTCCAGCTTGCTGAGAAGCACGCAGTGGACGTCTTCGAACTCTACGTTTGAACTGTCGTGTAGTCAAACCACGCTGTTGGCTAACGCAGCTTAAAATACGACGCAAAATTTTCGTGCATTCACAAACCAAAATGCCTACTGTGCAAGTTTAAGGCCTTTAGTGGACCACGCACGTGTTCCAGGTGGTCACTAGAGCCAATCCGATAAAACAAGGAAATTTCAGATGTAGCTGTTCCAGGCTCATTCCTCCCCTCTTTAGCCAATCACGCGCAGCAAATACCAACGATTTTACTCACCGACAATTCAATAGCAGTACAAAACCCAGGTTTTACCAGTGCTATCTAAATTTAGTCAACTTTCAACCAGTTTTGCTTGGCCACGTTGCAGCCCGACAGTTGGCCGTCTATTCACACTCATCATCATAAAGGAAAGAAAATTTGCTTTGGGACGTCAATCAGATTGTTGTGCACCAATTTTAGTGTAATATGACAATTCGTCTGTCAGTATCTCTGAGGAAGAGCAAGCAAAATTGTGAAAAGTATGGCAAAGGTCAGTGCGGCTTAAGCTATCAGCCACTGGAAGAAAAGTTGATAACAGACATAGACTATGTAGGGCCACCATTGGCTCCAGTAAAAAGTCACGCCCCAAGAAAAATTATATCCATTGACGAGAGGGGTCGGAAAAACCTATGGACAAAGCACCGCCATTTCAGTAAATTAGAAAGTCAACTCCAGGACTGTGGCGGCAGCCCAGAGGCCAAAAACAGAACAGCCACAAGAGGTAACTGGCAGTGCTGGTTACAACAACACGTGCGCAGCTTGAAAACAACAAAGAACCGAACACAATTGGAAGCGCTGGAGCGATTAGTTACTTTTTGCTCGGATAATTTCTGAAGCAGACCCAATCAAGGACTGAAATCGGCGCACGCAAGTTTGAGGATAGGTCCTCTAGTGTCTGGGTATATTCAAAGAAAAAATAAGCCTTTCTGAATGCTACAGTCGGAGGCAAAAACACTTTAAGGTCAGTATTGTACGCTCTATCTACATAATGTTTCATTGGTGCACTTGTAAAAATTAGCACGAAACCACACATCCGGGTGTCCGGCGTAAGGAGCACATAAATAAACAAAGAAACAAGAGGTGGCAGCACGAACTGTGCTCCCACGGAACTACCGTCACTGAGCCGGTCGCAGTGGACAGAGCGAACGAGTTCTGCGTGACTAGGAGCCAGCTCTCACGCTCGTAACGACAGTTTGTGTATGCGGCTCTCGCCAAATGCCGGAAAAGCCAACGCGATTTGCAAGAAAGGCTACCGCATGCGAAAATAGTGACAAATTTAAAACACGTTAGAATTGGTTCAGGTAAATTGAACAAAAAAACATGCAGGACGCGGATTTCGAATCGACAAGGACTGAACAAGGCAAGCAGCTAGAGAAAAACCCGCATGGTAAAAATGAACGGAGTAGCATGAAGGCCGCATCGATGAGTTGGATGATAGACTAACCTTTCATTTACTCCACTCGCGGCTCCGTTTGGCGATGCACTATCAACATTGGCATTATTTGCTGTCAGAGGCTTTGAACGCATTTGATGACGCTCATATAGGAGGATCGCAGCCACAAGCACGGTCACTTCAATCACGATACCAATGAATGGCCACAGCGCAGCCCAACGGTCTGAAAAGCAGTGGTTTGTGAATCTCAGCAGGTTATACTGGCATTTAAACAAAGGGACTAAATGGCGGAAGATCTGAATTGCCTCAAACACCTACGCTTGTAGTGGCTACCAACTAGTGAGAACGACCGACAGTTTTCGGGTGGGAAAAAGCGTACCGAGGGTCCCAGAACCAAGCAATAGCAGTCCAGACCGCAAAAACAATTATGTAAGCTAACTCGGAAATCTCATACATTTTAGTAGAGGGCTAGGAGGGTTTGCATGCATTCACGAAAAATACAGTCGTAATTCGATTCAATAGCCGACATAGACACTAGGATGGAGACTAGATCGGGGGGTAGGATTTTTTTAATATTTATAAACCAATTTTGGTGTCGCATTCTGTTTAAAGGCCCTTGTTGCTGGTTACGTTAGTACAAGCCGTTTCTGCACTTGGTAAAAGTTGATTCAAACTTATTAAAACAACTACTACTCATGGAGTAGGTTCCATAATGCAACGTTCTCATAATAGTTGATATTTAAAGGAAGGTAACAGCATAAGAATGCTTTGATCGTTCGCATGGTTAGTCACGCATGCTAATAACGACAGAGATCTTAGTGATGCACATAAAACATGCGGCATGACCTATAAAAATAGTGCTGAATCTTCTGAGAGCCAGGCATCGTCATGATTAGATGGATAGAAAATACATGGAATGTAGTTTAAAAATAACAAAAAATAGCAAAGGTCCAGATAGTGTTTCTGAGTATGCACATGCTTGCGAATGTTTCAACCGAAATAAAACCTTTTCAAAAACATGGAGCCCCGATAAAGTGAAGGCAGAAAATGCAGATTTATACACTATTTCAGATAAAAAATTGAACTTGCAGCGGCTTTCATAATAAATTGGAGAAAAAAAGTCTAAAAGTGTTACTTTTCGCAAAAAGAATTAACAGCATGGGTGCGAAAAAGTCAAGTAAGCCAACGTCCTGTGGTTTATGAAGTAACTTTGCGCTACGTTCCGCACTGGTATGGCAACCTCACGCAAAGGTTTTCCTTTTTTCAGTGCGTGTCCAGGAGTTTCCAACGTTGCGTTCCAACGCATGCTTTGGCTGTGTTTGCAGAGTTCAGATGCGCTAGGGAAATTTCCCGAAAGACGGGAAAACCGGACGTCCACGTCAAGAGAGCGGTTTAGCGGGTTTTTAAAATAGTCGACCTGATCAGTTTTAAGCTGGAAGACAACTAAATCCTCGTCGTGCCGACTTACACATTGACAGGAATAAACGGGGTCTTAAGGAGAAATAAGCAAACGTAGGTGTGGGAGGAAAAAGAAAACAGAACGCTGGATGGACTTACCTTTAACATCAACAAGGAGAAAGGTGACGTCCTCCCCCAAAGCGTTCGACACTTTGCAAGCGTAAAGCCCATTGTGTTTAGGATCGAGCTCAGTAAATCGCAGGGTGTCACTCTGCACATCGTCCTCAGTTGTATATTTAACGTTCTCCCACTGAAGAGCATCAAGATCCAGTGGTTTAAGGTGCAGAAAGGCATTGTTTATTGCTGTCTTGTCATCCGATTGAGCTACATCAATATGATGGAAGCTCCATTTGACATTAGGAGGAACGGGCCAAGCAGACACCTTGCAGGAGAGACGTAGAGGATCTCCTTGAAGGACACGCTTCGGTTTCGAGTATACCGGCAGGATTGGAGCGGCTGGCAAAAAAGACCGGTCGTCATGCTAATTTTGCATAGTGTATGAGAACGAGGCATACAAAAAGCAAAGCATGCATAACTGGAAATATGTTCCTTTGCAAAATTTGCGTGGCGTTTAAAAAATGTATGAAGTTATAGGAGTGCGGGACATGGGTGGAAGAAATAGGTAACTACATTTCTGTATTTTGTAACAGCATGAGAATTTGACATTTAAACTAAATAAAACTTAGCGTACAACAGCGTGAATTATATAATAAACAGAATATGATAAATTGAGGCGTATGTACGGTAAATGACATACATTTTACGCTAGCCTTTCCAGTCGCACTGGCTCCACTTTGCGTTGCGGTCAACGTATACTCACCCGGAAGGATACCTCAAAAAGAAGGTAAGAACAAATGCGAGCCTACCACTGTCCTTCAGGTGCAAATCCACGCTTTCTTTCCGTGAAGCGGTATCGTAGTTCGTTACGGCGTACAAGGTGGCCCGGCTACTCTGGTCCTGAAGCGTCAAAACTTCACCATTTAACTGCCACGTAAGAGAGACGTCAGGACCCTGTAGACCAGTGACAACGTATGACAGTACCAGGTGAACCGAGGAATTGCGATTTCGCTTTGGAAATTCAATATTTTCATACTGGAGCAAAGATGTATAAGTCGGCAGAATTTCCTCGGGTTTTTGCACATCGACTAATACCATTTTTTTAAAACAAAATAAATACCTGTTATTGCACTGACTATTACAACTGCTGATAAAAGTAGAGCCACCTTGAGTAGAAAAGTCATCGCACCGAACGGCAACAGTGAACAAATAGCACCTACGCGTGAACTCACCTACATAGGCGGAATACACAGAAATTTAGATACACAGGACTGAATTTGAGCTTTTGTTTGAATACGTGAGCGCGGGGACTTAGAGGTTCGGAACGAGGGAGTTAAGTAGCTCTGCAGAGTCGGTCCCCTCCCTGATGGTAGACCCCAGCTCCACCCTCCCCCATTGTGCTTTCATCAGGAAAGATTTGTTCTCTGCAGGCGGTCTTCAGCCCCACCCTCCTTATTTCATAATTCTTGTCTGAAAGACAGTCCGTTGGTTTATATCACTTCTATTATCCTGTAGTTATTAGTCTAGGTTTGGGATGGTATAAGCGGCTTCAACATCCATGACCTCAGGAAGGAAAGGAAATACGTCACAGAGTACTGAGGCTAACCTGAATACGGAATACAGAACGGATAGATCAGTGACAAGCAGGTATACGAAGGGCTCGTGTATTACATTAGGTATAGAAGAAAAATGTTAAGGGTGGTGATTTTATTCCAAAACAATCCTTCTGTATATATTGCAGAGAAAACTATAAATACAGTATTCTTGGATTTCCAGTGGACAAAACGTCCTGTCGGAGAAACAACTGCTTATTAAAAAGACGAAAAATGTGAAGAAGATAGATCTACGAAAACTTGGGCAGAAGACTTCATCTGATAACTCTTTCACTAAATGAGTCTGTGTTGGCTTGCTGCCGTTTCATGTAATCAACAAATTGTTTTCAAGTTACATTTTTCACAAACTTTCTGAATTTGAAATAAGATTCGAACTGCTAACATGGATCATTATGTCTTATAGGAGTATCACAAAACGTATGCGTTAGTGCCTCGCACTTAACCAAGCAATCGATGACCCCAGCGATCAGTCCCTGAGCCGGCACGAGTGTGCTGGCAACTACAATCTATAGGCTGCAGAAACCATTAGGTAGCCAACCTAGGCTGCGCCACCATACTTTTTCTAACGATGTCAAACTCTGGATATTCAACACTTCCGACGCAATTCAAGAGAGTCTGGATCCATCAAGCAGCTGATCTGCCCATTGGATTATGACTTTTAAAGCTCGCAAGTATGTGAACCTAAGGCCTTGTACCAGACGGCCCAAGGAGGATGATACTTCTTTCTGATACTCTCTTTGTAGCTGGCCCTTTCCAAATACTGAAAACGGACAAAGCTGAGTGTTCTATGAACTCGTTGATAACAATATCGTCACAGTGTTGAATGGCAGCCATTGGGTGACATAGGGGCTATTTGAGCTGAGACGAGTGTTTGTTTAGATTGAGTGGGACCAGGTCCATAAAACCTATGGGCCATTTGATCGGTCTCACTTGGAGTATGCCGTGCAGACCTGATGTCCGTGCCTCAACTAGGATAACCATTTGCTGGAACGAGTGAAGGCATGGACTTCGAGGATTGTGAAGAACCTTGGCCACTGAAATTAATAACTTTCCTCCATTTTACAGGAAACTCCGTGGTAACCTCTTCTAAACCTCACCGATTGTCGGAGGCAATGGCGTGACCTAGAGCTCCACGACATCCTCGCATTAGCTGGGGTGAGTCTGCTGTTTGAATTTGGGAAAACAGACATCGGAAAAATGCTAGGCTGCAAAGAATCTTGGGAGCCTTGTATCGACTCACCTTTGAGTTTGGGGGGGGTTGTAACAAAACTGAGATATTTAAATGCTGATTTATTAGTTATTTTCTGTTAAAATATTAAATTTGCTCATATTTGCATCAGTATGAGCCTGTATCAACCTAAAGATCATAAACATTCCAGAGTTTCTGATGTTTAAATAGGTTCCAATGTGTTTTCGGATATGAATATGGAGCACAAAGGCGAAATAATTTTCCGAGGGGCCATTCACCCCCTATTATTATTATTATTATTATTATTATTATTATTATTACAACTGATATAATAAATAAATAATTGTATTTAATGCCATTTTCAAGTCAATTTCAGAAGAAATATACTGTTCGGAGCAAGGTAACAGGGAAAAAGCCCTTCAAGGAATACAGGTAACAGTGTTTTTCATAAATTAATATTACACAGGAGAAAGAACTGGTTCCCATGCAATAATAGCAGTTTGAAAGGGAGATGGAGCAGCACAAATGCTGGTGAAGCATTCACCGGTTTCGAGCTGCAGAGACAGTACCATAGCCCTAAAGATCAGACCTGTGACCGGGCTCATATTTCGTGCCCTCCGTCAAGCTGGATGAGAGATTCGAATGTGTCGGCACCCAGAATTCTTAAAAGCTGTTCTGAATGCAGAAAATGAGTGCAAGTTTTCTATAATAAAGAATTTTTGTGCAGGATTTTTATATTCCTGGGTAGTTTATTTCACATTGCATTAGCGTTCGCGGAAAAATGACGATACTTAACTTAACGTGCTAGGGAAATAAATAAAAACGCCAAAGAGACTGTTGCGCCGAGCGTGTTCAATCTGCTTCAGAGCAATCAGGGTGTTAAATTTACGACTGTTTAAAAGCTTGAACAGTAAAAATGACCCTTCTATGATCATCGAAACCACAAATTACCAAGGATCGTAAGCCTACAGTGTTAGTGAGGCGTCAAATTATGGTGCTCCGCGGAAAACACTCGTTTAGTAAAAACATGCCGAACTGATTGTATTTTCTTCCGTTCACTACCATGCAGAAGGCTTGACAGAAATTAGCAGTATTCCAGGCCGGTCCTAACGTACTTTTTACAAAGACGGGCTCTAACATCTAAAGTTTTAAAATTTCGGAGTTTACATTTGGTAGTTTGCTGTGCATTTGAAACGACCAGGGTACAATGCCTGGAAAGATAATGACCGCTAAATATGATATGCTCAGATCCTTAATACCTCCGGAACCTTTAGGTCGTGACAATTGACAGTTGATTGAGGCTGATGATCGTCTCCAAGAACCATAACGGAGCACTTGTGCCAAGAAAGGGAACGGTGCCATGTGCAGCATCACTGAGCCAAGGCCTCGATATAGTTTTTTTAAGAATTCAAACAGGATGCTGCAATCTGCCAATAGGCAAATTTCAAATCATCAGCGTATATAAAGGACCTGTCATTCAGAAATAAATCTGGTACACCATTGACAAACATAAAAAAGTGCGGGCCAAAGCACGCTAAATTTATCAACGAATTCTTTCTCGACGATTCAGATTAACGGACAAACGCTGTGGCGTTTTTTTACTGAACTGCGCACCGACAGAGAGAATAAAGCACCGATTATTATTAATGGTACTGTTAATAAGATTTCAGAATGGAAAACGAAGCTACTTAGACGGAACCGGTTCAAAGGCGAATACAATAGTTTCCGTAAATGGGGAAAAAATTAACACCGTAATAAAAGCTCTCAAAAATCTGAAAACCACATTTATTTACACTAAATTTACATAGTATACTCTCTAATTTATATGGAAGGAAACTCCACATTTGTGACCTCATCTCTTTGAAAGAAAAAGTGAACAACCGAAAATCGCCACTATCATGATTTCAGTTGTTTAAAATACGTTTACTCAGTTTTTAAAATTAATGGACTCAAAGCAGCTGTTTGCTAACAGTATAACCAGTCATGGCACTTCCTTTAAAGGAAAGCCTGCTGCGTTGGATTCGGCATTTACGACTGGCCCTTAATCAGTTTATACTTACAACCAAGGACCAACAAAGCGCGCAAAAAGCGTAATATAAGCCAAATCCGTTGGCTACGAGGACGAATCTTCTATTGGGTGTTCTTATATTTCACTGAAAGTTCAAAAACTGGCAAATGAGCTTGCAGACTTAAGGAAGCTCTTGCAAGAGAACAGTTCTAGACAAAATACAGAAAAGGAATACTACAGCTTAAATGCAGGGACCAAAACGCCAAAATCACAAAAAAATACAATTTGTAAAAACTCTCAATGTTTCGACGTGACTACCCACAGCGACCGGATAACACGGACACAGTCTCTGAGTCCTATGGAAGACGACCAAAGCTAACCACAAATCACATCCAGCTATCTTAGGTGCTCTAAGGAGCCCATAGTTGAATCCCAAGAAGCAAACACGTGGCAATCTGCGATGGAGTAACACCACAAAAAGCGTACGAAGTCAGAATTGACTCCGACAGATTCCTTGAGGCCTTCAGATGACAATATGGCCAGAGGTAGATTAAATCCCAACGAGAGCTCTGTAAATCGTTCTCGTGCCCCTAAGGAGAACTTTGGAGGAAGTGAAAATTCCAAGTACCGGGATCAGCAACAGTGTTTATTTATTCAGGGTTTGCAGGATTAACTGCAGTCCGACCTGAAGACCATTTCACCGAAGACCTCGCCTCGTTTAACGGCCTTCTAAACCAGTTGCCCCCACCAGGCGTGAAATTACAAGTTCTTAAAGCATTTCGGATCGGCAAAAAGGGTATATACAGCCTAGGAACGCCCCAACTGTGACCTCTCAAAATTATGCTAGAGAGTAAAGACCAAATCAAGGCGATCCTATCCCAAAAACCAACCTCCATCACTCAAATGAAGAGGTTTTTCAAATAGACTACTCCTTTTGGGGAAAGGCTGAAGCGCCGGTTACATGTCTTTGAACTGCAATCAAGACTGAAGGCTGGCAATCACAAGCTGGCTATTTTCAAGTGGAAGGTTGTTCAAAAGAATGTGACTTTTCCATCGAACCAACCAATTTTATTAAGGACAACGGCAGCCACCTCACTAACGCCAAAACCATCAGGCAATCAATTGCCCAAAGAAATGAAAGAACTAAGTCTCGAATGCCCAGCATTTTCACTGAGGATAATAGTGTTACCGAAACTCATCAAGAAACGGAAAAGGCATATAAGATTGGCGTCAAAAGAGACGCAGGAAGGCCCATAAAATTGACACATACAACAGGAAAAATTGGGCTGGCGCAAAATTTATGTGCTTGTATACAAATGCCCAAAGCCTTTTATCAAAACTGGACGAGTTAAAAATCTAACTTGCCAAAGTAACTCCGGATGTGATAGCAGTAACCTGAACCTGGCTGTCGGGCATTTTTCGAGATAGCGAAATAACATTGTCTTGATACCAAATATATCGGAGGGACAGAGAAAACCGACAGTGTAGTGGAATAATTGTGTATGGGAAAGAGGTGCTAACAGTGTCCGACAAGACTAGCAATTTTACGTGCAGCACCTGATGGTTGACCGTCAAGGCTCTTGGCTCTCCATGTCTGGATTTCCTCACTGTCTATCGGCCACCTAGGATAGACTGAGTCGCAGACACCTACTTGTTGGAACAATTAGAAAATTTCTTCAGTCGACCTATTTTCATGATTATGGGTGACTTCAACGCATCAGGGATTAATTGGAGCACTGTTAAAGTGTCATGCCCGAAATCGACTTTTGATTATGTTTTTCTGCAAAAGACCTTGAAGGCACTCCTCACACAACCTTTACTCTTCCCTAGCAGAACACGTGAAGGAAAAGGGCTAACTATCTTGATCTGGTTTTCAAGAAATCATCAAGTAGCTTTGACGAGATTATTTCAATGCCTGCGCTCGGTCGAAGGTATCATGTGGCGCTTATGTGGGACTACTCCTTATTCTCCGTTGCACCTGCTTTAGAGGAAAAACGGCGTAACGTTTGGCTAGGAAAATTTAATCAGATGCGAGTGGATTTCACAGACCTCAACTGGACCCCAATGTTATCGAGTACTGTGAACGAAGATTTGGAGTTCTTCCGGAATGCTCTTCTGCAACCCATGGAAAACCACTGCCAACTAACGAGTGTCCATCAGACAAGCGTCCTGGGTGGAAAAAGTGCAACAAATGGGAATATTCACTCTTCTCTGTCCCCGATCGAAGCATCACAGTCAAACGCAACCTATGGCGTGGAGACTTTACCCAAATGAAAATTGATGTGCGCCATTTAGATTGGAACGAAACATTCACCATGTGTATTCTCGAGGATTGGTTGCAATTTAAGGCCGTATTACAAGGGTTTATCACCAACTACTGTCCTAATTCGAAAAAAAAGCTCACCAACAGGCCCCAGTGGCTAACGAACACACTGAAGAGTGAAGTAAACCGCAAGCGAAAGCTATGGCAAACTTATCTAAGGGAAAAGACCGCCGAATCGCTGACGAAGTACAAGACGCAGAGGAACAGGTTAAAAAGCCTGGTTTATAAAGCCCGCCAAAGTTTTGAGAGTAACTTGATAAACCGTGCAGCAGAAAACCCGAAGCTCTTCTACAACTACATTAGGCAGTGCACTCGAAATAAAGACCCCATCCCTTTGTTAAAAACGGATGAAGGCATCAAACTTTGCAAGGACGAAGAAAAGGCTGAGCATCTATCTGAGTTCTTTCAGTCGGTTTTTACGAGAGAAGCCAATCTAACCGCTGATAACTATAGTGCGGAAGAGGTCCCGACAATTGACTCAGTGGTCATAACAGAACCTATTGTTCTACAGGAACAACTGAAGCTGGACAAAACCAAATCGCCAGGTCCTGATGTAATACCGGCAAAGTTGTTGAAGGAGTTAGCCGTAGAGTTGGCAGAACCCTTGTGTCTTCTCTTCCAAGCCTCCTTCACTGCAGGCAAATTGCCACCCAATTGGAAGACCGCGTGGATTTCCCCAATACATAACAGTGGCAGCCGGGCTTCCGCAAATAACTACAGGCCGGTAAGTCTCACCTCCATATGTTGCAAGATTATGGAGCGAATCATCAAACGTGAACTGATGCAGTTTCTGGAGCAGCATCATCTTCTCTCTGAAGCGCAGCACGGATTAAGCAGAGAAAGGTCCTGTTTAACTAATTTGCTCTACTATCTGGAACGATGGACCCGAGCGGTCGATGAAGGAAATGTAGTGCACGCAGTGTACTTTGACTTCAAGAAGGCCTTTGATAGCGTGCCTCACCAACGTCTCCTATACAAACTCAACCGTATTGGGGTAAGGGGCAAGCTTTTGAAGTGGATCGAAAACTTCTTGATTGGGCGATCTCCGATTGTCCGTCTTGGCGATCAACAATCGGCGGAGGTGGCAGTTGAGAGTGGGCGTTCCTTAGGGCTCCGTCATTGGCCCTATCCTCTACCTTATATACATTGATGATTGCGTAAGTGGCTTGGACTGTGACACCGCCATGTTTGCTGACGATATAAAGCTTTGGAAGGTCATCCACAACGCAGCTGATGAAGAAAATCTACAGGCGAACTTGCATCGACTCGAGGAATGGTCGCAAAACTGGCTCCTCCCATTCAATGCTACCAAGTGCAATATTCTGCGATTTGGCAGAACCAGCTCTGGGCACCAGAGAATTTACTATCTGGACGACACACCGCTACCAGAGGTAGAGGCTCAGAAAGATCTAGGAGTATGGATCACGCCCACACTGAAGCCATCGATTCATTGTTCAAAAGAAGCAAAATCTGCCATGTCAAGCTTGTATCTAATTAAGCGAGCGTTTGCAATTCGACAAAGAGTGCTTTAATAAGGTCTTCGGGATGTTCGTGCGACCACAATTGGAATTTGCCATACAAGCCTGGAGACCGTGGTCTTTCAAAGACCACAACAACCTTGAGAAGGTCCAAAGACGTGCAACCAAGCTTGTTCAAGGTCAAAGCTGCCTGCCTTACGAGACACGATTGTCTAATCTTGATCTGTTTCCTCTGGACTATAGACAGCTACGCGGCGACTTTATACAAGCCTTTCGAATGCTGTGGCTTCAGGATTGTTGCCTTGCATCTGGCGACTTCTTTGAGCTGGCCACTACCACTACTTTGCGAGGACATCCCATTAAACTACGTGTAACAGGTGCAGGACTCGACACAAGAAGGTTCTTCTTCTCCAACAGAGTGATTAAGGCCTGGAATGCTCTGCCGGCCGACATAATCATGTCCCCATCCGTTGACACTTTTAAGCGGAAGTTTGACCAGTACAGCCATAAGTACCACCACGACATCCGAACCTAACACATTACCTGAAACATATTCCCATCCAAAATTTCCGCGTCATATAACATACAACTCCCAATTTTTGAGTAACATTATTTTATAATTGTTTGTCCGATGCCGTGCAGTGTGTCCGGGAGATAACCCTTTGTCCACCGTCCATTATATGTCAGCCTTTTCAATTTACAGTGTCACTGACATCAATAGGGAGCTCAAAGGCTCCGCCTATATTTCCCTTAATAAAACTGAACTGAACTGAACTGAAATTAAAAGGAAAATAAACAGGAAGCACAAATTGTGGAGAAAATACTGCGAGTCTAATCAAGACGCATATTTTAACAAGTTAAAAACACATAGAATTTGAGGACACTTTGCTGCAAAAGGCAACGCAGAGTCCACAATTAGTCTACAGTTACCTCCGCAGATTTACAAGGAATAACCATAAACTTCCGATGATTAAATCTGCCAGCGGCTTCAAAATTTCTGAAAACAGGGAAAAAGCCGAGTACTTTTCACAGTTCTACCACTGAGTCTACACAAAAGATACGAGGTTCCTTCGTCCTTCGGTGGATGACCCGCCAACTGCAAGCATAAGCCACATATTATTTTCAGAATTTCTGCTCCGACGGGAATACAAGGAACTAAGAGAGTCAAAATTTTCAGGACCAGACGAGCTTCCACCAAAACTTCTGAAAGAACTCGCCAATGAATTTTCCACACATCTGTCAGTGCTCTTTAAAATGTCATTTGACTCCGGAACACTTCCTATCGATTGGAAGCTGGCACATATAACTGCCTTGTACAAAAGCAGAAGCCGGGTGTCAGTAACAATTTAGAGGACCATAAGCTTGACCTGCATCCTTGGTAAGGTTATGGAAAGGATGAGCAAGGGCGGATCGGTGAAATTCCAAGAGACTCATAATTTGCTATCAAACTGTCAGCACGGGTTTCGAAAAGGAAGATCCTGTACGAAAACTTTGCTGCGTTGGCTTCAGAGGTGGACCCAAACACTTTAAGATAGACACGTGGTTCTCATCGCCTTCAATGACTTTCAAAAGGCCTTCGACACTGTGCCGAATCAGAGACTGTTGTACAAACTAGGAAGAAATGGAATCAGAGGTTACCTCCTTAAGTGGATTAAAAACGTCATTGTGGGTTGGCGCAAGGTTGTTTGCATCGGCCAAGAGAGGTCAAGTTCTGCTGCGGTCGATAGTGGGGCTCCTCAGAGTTCAGTACTAGGGCCAATACTGTTCCTAATATACGTGGACGATTGTGTAAGGGAGTTTGACTGGGAAGGAGCAATATTTGCCGATGACATGAAAATATGGAATGTAATCCAGAGCCCTGCTGACGAAGATAAACTACAGATCAACTAAACTCGGTTGGAGAAGTGGTCGAATCATTGGCTTTAGCGGTTCAATGTTGATAAGTGTACAAAATATGCTTAGGCTTCCCATCCGGATCTGCCGACATTAGAAGCTACTTTCTCAACCGTGAAGCCTTACAAGACGTGGAAACCCAAAATTACCTTGGTGTACTGACAACCACCACCTTAACACCATCCACTCAAAGCTCGAAAGTGGCGAAGAGCGCAATGGCTGTGTTGCATGCCATCAGACGAGCCTTTTTAGAATTCGATGAAGATCTCTTCACTAAGACTTTTGGAACATTGATTAGGCCGCATATGGAATATGCTGTACAAGCCTGGAGACCCTGGACAGTTAAAGATCAGAACTTCATCGAAAGAGTCTAGAGAAGAGCCTCAAAATTGGTATGAAGTCAAAGCTCCTTGCCATATTCAACCCATTTTGGCGGGCTTTTGAAATTGAGCCGCCATTTTTTCTGCTCTCCATTCGCATGTGAATCCTCTTATAAGTACGTCGATTGGCCTATTTCACCCATCATATACTTGAATTTTAACACTAATTGATTATTCGAAAAACAAAAATGAGGTCATCAGCGCACGATGCTTTCACCATTTAAAAGCAAGTCCGAATTGATCGATTTTTCGAGACGCATTCAAGGACGATTCTTCACGGTTAATGGAGGACCTTTTTTGCTGAAATTTTTGGAATTTTACTTTCAAAATAAAGCGAAGATCTATTTCTCTCTGAATCTGAATATGTTCCCTTTGAGTTATAAGGAAATGCGTGGTGATCTCCTGCAGACATTCCACATTGTGAAGGGATTGAATTGTTGCCTAGAATTCTCGACATTCTTTGTATTTGCTGCCCTAACGTATCTCCGAATTCACCCATTGAAACTGCACGTGCAGCAGGCTAGACTCGATGTGCACAAGTTCTCATCTGTCAGAGTGGTTACACCATGGAATGCCCTCCCCAAAGGCGTTGTTATGTCACCATCGCTGGAAAGCTTTAAAAAGAACCTTGACAGATTTATGTTCCAAAACCAAGCCGGAGCGATGAAAAATTTATCTTAAACCCCGAGAGTCACACACCACTTGTCCTATTTTATGATCGCCTTAGAACTTTCGCAACCCACATGTTTTTCCTGTATACCGCACTTAACATCACGTTACAAATGGGTTACTCAAAGGCCCATGTCTATTTCCCTCAATAAAGTTAATTGAATGCGATTTTCAACGAAATTCACTACTAATCTTCTTCCTTGACATTATGAAGTTGACTTCTATTAATGAGAAGAGAGCGATAAATATTGGGGTGAGCGCAGTCGTTTAGCGTGCATAACTCTGAATCCCAAGCCACAGACTTGCAAAAACAAACGCGCATCGTCGATAGCAGATATATGATTTGGAATACTGCGCAGCATAAAATTATGCGGTCGTTTTATTCGTTCTTCAGTTTCGGAGTTAATTACTCCAATGACTTGAAAAGCCTGCTAGATAACTGTGTCGGAGATACTAGTCACAGTTCCATGTAGCAGCAGATCTGTTATTTCGGCCGACGAAGACCGATTAATGCAGGATGAGAAGTACACTTGAGTGACCGAAGGTTTGAGAGGTTCAAGGCGAACCTTAAGAATTTTAGAATTTTTTAACCATGGAAAAGGCTGCAAGGTCTTGCAAACGCCAGATATATCGCCTCATATTACTCTATTACTCAAGGATATGGGGAAGGCTGCAACCTTGCGTCTTTTTGCAAGTCACTTCCTAGATATCATACACTACTTGACCGAGTTTTTGTTTAATGAATAGATAAATGGAGTTAATAATTTACAGCAGTATACTTAAAAAGGCTTATACTACAGCTTATTTCCGGTAGTAAATAGAAAGTGACAAGCCGGGAACGAATTCAAACCGCGATTGCGCAAAAGGCAACTTATTTATCCATCTGCTTACTTGGGCCGGCAAAGACTAATATGGGACAGTATTAAAACTTTTTAAAACTAAAAATTAACAGAAAGTTTAGCGTCTGCGTCTGTGTACCGGATTGTGATGTCACCGTGTTTGCCAATGATACTAAGATATACGACATTTTGACTGTCGATTCCGACGAGGTCCATCGTATGCTCCACGGAAGGGTGGTGCAGGGACGGTGACTTGAGCGTGATTTAGTTTAAAGTGATAGTAGATTTGCGCTCCATCTACCGCTCCTCCTCCCCCACCTGAACCCGGTGTCATGACAGAGTCAAAAAGACCAGAGGCGGAATAGGACGCAGGTGGCTGACATGGCTGGAGCCGCCCATTGGCCTATCGCAACACCTGGCTCGGATCCCACGGAGTGGGAGTGCCATAAAGGCCACATTAAGAAGGAGCCATTGCAGTCTAACTCTCAGTCCGCCAGTCAGCCAATTCACACAAAACATACATTGGGTTGACCACGTGGTCCGAGTTATCCCGTCAGTTGGCAACCTTCCAAGCCACGGCTTTAAGCGCACTGTGATTTATTAAGATACACAGCGTCATCTAAACTGCAGCTGACGTAGAGCATTCACAAGCGAACGTAAACCGACTTCAACAATGGCCAAAATACTGCCTTTTGATTTTCAATCACAACAAGGGCGCTATTCTACGAGTCGACAGAAACAAAATCCAAACCTCATGGTTTACTGCCTGAGTGATATACCAGTGCAAGAAGTGGACGCGTAAAAGGACGCTTAAACCCCCGTTGCATTGCTCAAAGGCAGATATATGTTTAAATTAAGCATCCGGAAGGGCACTCTCATTGGGAAAAAATTAAACCAGCGCGCAATCTTGTACAGTTAAGTAATCAATAAATGTTCACTTCTTGGCGATGGAAAATGACACGAAAAAGTGGTCAAAAATTTAATAAAAGGAGAAGACCCTGAAACAAACTTCTTGGGAATTTTTATGGAAAGGTATATGTTGAATGATGTTTGTGGGTTTTTATGGAGAAGAACTGTCGCTCCTCGGAGAAAAACATACGCGTGAGGTATAACTGACCTGCTGATCAGAGGATATGGGGTTCGAAACGCTCCTCATGGTGGAGGAAATCATGCAACCACATGGGCTACTTTTCACCACCACAGGTGTCATCATAATGCGTATAAACTAGCTATAAGCGTAAACGCCAAGAGTGTTCGACAGGGGAAACCTTCGCGGGCATCATCAGTACGCGTATGATAGAACGGGGAAAGGACTGTAAAGATCGTGAAGGTCATGGTCGAAATGCCAGAGAAGCTACCATGAAACTCTCATCACTGATTTCGCAGACGACCGACCTAGGAGCACGACACGATCGTTTACAATCCATGCAGGGTTGACTGCAGGAAAGGGTTAAGGTCGCACGTACCATCGCCATAAGGCAAGGCAGATGTAACGACGGACGAGGTTGTAGCTGTTTTCAAAGGGTCAAGAAAGAGGAGAAATTCAAAGACCGAGGGAAACATTCGTGTTGTCAATAATTCCAAAAAATGGTTGAAATCAGAAGGGGAGGAAAAATGGCTGCATAATCCACCGATAAGTTGGCGAAAACAACAGAACCTGCTTAGATCATCAACAGATCCCGGAGACCATCGTCAGGGTTGCGAAAACGGAGGAACTTTTCAAGGTTGTCAACAGTGGGCAATGATAGTTGGAAAGGGGAGGGGACAAAACAGCGGCTGCAAAGATTGAATCTGCAGAGGATAATGTAAACATATTTAGAAACCAAATTAATATCATTGAGACCACCTCAAATACCAGGAGGACACTTTTCAAAATCCAAAATTTGCGAGTTTGGGAAGAAAACGGCCAATAAGGACTTCATAGTAATAATACTAATAGTTGTATGTTATGCCAGTTTACAGGCATTATCAGAAAAAATTTATTTATTTATTTAGAATTTATATTTGGTTAGCACCGACAAGGCACTGTCTAAGCAAGCATTAGTTACGAAATAAAGTCATGACAATGTGTGCAGACAAAATGTACAAATACTTAATAATGCAGACATAACCTGTCCTTCTATGTCAACAATAAGCGATGTTTTGAAATTAATGGTGAACTAGAAAAGATAGGCAGTAAAAAACTCCTACCTTAAAAATGGAGGTAGAGTTCAATAGGCCTACATTTTTGAATAGAAGGTAGGAGAAAAAAACTGCTTAGAAAAAAAGGGTCAGGTGGTAGAGTAGGGTTATACTGCAGTAGCATTTCAGAATGAGATAATGAATCGTCGAGATGATTCGTTCTTGATCACTAAGGGGTATGAAACAAAATCTCAAGAAAATGCGAAAATGAACTAAAGTCCCCAGCATCTTCGGATCCAGAATTTAATTCTGATGATGGTTAGTATCCAAAGAAACGGTAGCATTTAGACTATGGACCACCAACTCTGTACGTCCGAATGGCGTCATCGTTTGGATGACTGGTGATATAAGGAAAAATCATAGTTCATGGGCAACTTGAGGTAGCGAAAATATAGTTTCAAGAGGGTCAATTAAATTCCCGATGGTCCTTTCTCCGAGTCATGGGGAAAACTACTAGGAAAAGATGAGGGAAAAAGGTTAATACAATCAGTGTTAAGATAAACGTGCAGTCTTCGCTTGAATGCAGATAGACTAGTTAACGACCATATTTCGATTGGCCAGTTATTCCAAAGAAATCTATACCTAGAAGCAAAGAAGAGAGAGCTTACACGTGGAGGATGCAGGGGAGGTATAATTAATGTAGAATTTCTTAGGTTGTAAGGAAGAGTAAGGGGGGTAATGACAGAAAGCTTAAGGAGAGTTGAACTATTATATAGTCGGAAAAGGAGACAAAAGCCTGCTTCAAGTCTCCTGACCCAAAAAATTATAACTCCGTTAGCTGGCATCTAGTTGAGTAGGAAGTTGTTGAAAAAACGGAAATGGGAGTTTTTTTTGTGAAATGTCTTTGGACATTTTCAAGTTTTAAATGGCTAGATTTCGTCCCCTCTTTTTAAACTAGCATCGCCAACTCTTGACAACCTTGATACTTTCCTCTGAATTTGCAACCCTGACGGTGGTCTTCAGGTTCTGTTGATGAACAAGGCGGGTTCTGATGGTTTCGCCTCTTTGGTGGTGGACTATGCAGTCAGCAAGGTCGCATCTCGATGATGATCTCGTGGCCTCTACTGTCCCCTCTTCGTTTCGACCCTGTTGTCTACGATGTGTTCCTCCTCTCTCACCTCCACTGGTGTTTATAAACAGTAGCTCTGACTGCGATATTATCTCTCACCCGACAAGGAGCGTTCCGAAACCTCATACGTTGTCAGCAACATCACAAAACTTTCCCATTGCATTTAGCTATTAATTATTTAGTGAAGCAGTTTTTTTCTCCTATTTTTAAAATTGGCGGCTCGCTGAACTCCGCCTCCGATTTAACAATAGGAGTTTTTTTTACTGCTTCCTTTCCAGTTCACCGTATATGCCAAAGATTGTTGACTTGTGTTTTACAATGGCAAATCGTTCTGAATCGGATATGTTTACCATACTACTCATTTCTGTTGTTCAAATGGATGCTCACATAGTGCAGCAATTATCCAATTTGTATTTATTTCAACCACGATACTAAGTTTGTAATGATGAGGCCCTATGGGCCTAAAATATACAATTTATATATTTATTAAACCGAAGAAAAGACAGCAAAATTCAGGAATGGGAGGTAAAACATACGATAAAAGTCTTAATTTAATTTCAGGAAGGTAGAAATTATAAGAAAAAGAGCCGCAAATCTGAGCAGCTTTGGCCGTAATTCTATAGGCATAAGGTGAAATATCTAATTTATTGGTGAAGCTAAAGCCCAAGTCCTTGATGAAGGAACATACAATCATACGGCAACCTTTAAAAATAAGAGGTTGCGGCTGCCTTACAGGCCCACAATTCATGTAGAGACACTTAGTAGGCGAGAACTCCATTAGCCATGTGGAGCTCCAGGCCGAAAGAGCGTCTAAGTCTGAACGAATTTGTTCCAGGCACCGTTCGGTCGTAGAGTTAGAGAAGGAAAACACGCATTTGAGGTAATCAGCATAAATAAAAGATAGCGAATGTTTAACTATCGATGAAATATCATTTATATACAGTAAGAACAACAAAGGACCTAATACGGTACCTTGAAGGACACCACTAACAATCGGGGTAGCATTTGAGTAGGGGACCCTACTAAAATATTTTGTTTTCGATCATTTTGGTATGATCTAATAAAATCCGTAAGAGGACTACGAAATCCTATAGCTTCTTGTTTAGCTAGAAGTTGTCTATGGGGCAGTTTATCGGATGCCTTACTAAGATCAAAATAGATAGCTACTACAGATAGATGATCATTACTTAGAGAGGTAAGTAGATTTAGAAAAGACATGTGGCAGGTTTCACAACAGCGGTCCGGTAAGAAGCCATGTTGGGAAAAGTTGATAATTTGATTGCTTATGCAAAAATCCGTGATTTGTTTTGCAATTAGTTTTTCGAAGAGTTTTGCAAGAGAGGGAGTTTTATGAACACCGCGATAGTTATAAATGTCCGAGCGGGAAACAGATTTAAAAATTGGTATTGTAATAGAAGTTTTCCAATAATCGGGGAAGAATCCATTTTCGAGAAATACTGAAAATAACTTGCCTAGTAAAGGTGGAAAATCTCTTAAATGTTTAATAAGTGGGTTTGTAATTTTATCAGTTCCAACCGAATGTGAATTTTTTAAGTGATCTTTTACTTTTTGAATACGCGAAGGCGAGAAATTAATGGTTGTTAGAAGTGAATTTGAAAGCAGAGGAATTGTGGGAGTGGGGCTAGTTTCAGTGGTAAAGTGGTTGGCAAAAAACGAATTTAACAATTCTGCTTTGCCCAAATCGTCTGTACCGAATTTTTCGTTACAGTCGAGTAAGAGCGGAGTTACATTCAGACGCTTAGCCGATGACTGCACATGGAAGATTTGAGCAACAGATTTGGATGAATTGGCGTCACTGAGTGCCCGAGACTGCCTACGTTTATCTCTCGCGAGCCTTATTTTCGATGCTTATTCAAATATTTGTGCAATCCTTAAATGAACTGACAAAGAGCTTTTAGATGACACTTTAAGTTGCTTTCGTAATTTTTTAAGTCTATTCTGGAGAAAATGCGGAACAGTAGACGAAGCTGTGTTTGAATTAAAAATCTTAAACGGGATAAAAGCCTGGATTTTTTCTGTGAGGCTCTGCAATAGCTCACGGAAAAAGTTTGGATCGTTGATTGAGAATACGCTATGCCAATCTAGAGTGCTTACGAGATTATTTATTAATTCATGGTTTGTGGTAGCAAAGTCGAGTTTATTGCATTTAACCTCAGGCTTCGTAAGAAGGGGGACTGGAAAACAACAGTGAATTATTGCGTGATCGTTTGTGAAAAAGATCACGATGGAAATTCATAAAATTAGATCTTAATTGCTGTCATTTATAGTCAATGAACTAACCAGTTGGAAAATGTTTGTAAAGTTAATAATTTTGGCCAATTTCTGATGTTAAGGCGGAGAGGAATTTGTCTGCCAGTCAATGTCTGGCAGAGTAAAATCACCTGCGATTATTTTGACATCACATTGAGTGTCCGCAACTTTTCAAATAGTTCACAGAGATCGCTTTCATTGCCAGAATAACACGGGGGATTATTGACACAGACAATTACCACTTTTGTATTGTGCGGGAGGATGACTGAAACAAAGCATTTATTTTCAGAAAAGGACGAAATGCTCAGCTGAAAAGGGGAAATGTACAAAGGATGACTTAATATAAATTAGACAACCACCATCACGTTTTTCAGCGTGGTCTTGTTGGTAAAAATTGAAATTATCTATAGCAAGCGTCGAGTCAGAAATAATAGAGTGAGCCCAGGATTCAGTGATGCACAGCACATCTGGATCAAGCTCAAAGACTACTGTTCTAAGCTCAGCTATCTTATTTACAACTGATCTCGCATTAAGTGAAACTAAGCTGAGCGTATTCCTGAGCTGCAGGTTACGCTCATCAGTATTTATAAAAAAGGATAATTTGTTGGCGGAGAAGAAAACTGGAAAGAAGAAACGAAAGGTGGGAAACAAAATTGCTCTGGTCTACAATTTGTCAAAATGTTACTGTTAAGAGAACTGAGAACTGGAGACTATCCTAGGTCCCCTCCTATTTCTTATATACATGCACGATCTATCCTCTATATCAACTTCAGCTAAAACATTTTTATATGCGGACGACTTAAAACTTGCATATGCATATAACCAGCACACAGTAGCCAGTATGCATAGAACGATTGAAAATGATCTTAAAAAACTAAGCGAATGGAGTACTCTATGGCACATGCCATTCTCTCCAAGTAAATATTATCTCCTGATCTTTGGTTCACAAAAAATTCCTCCCATATTTTTCAATAATCAGGAAATAACCGAGACAACATAAATAAAAGACTTAGGTCTTAGCTATACAAATACTCTTGATTTATCTCCCCACGTTAAACAAATATCACCAAAAGCCACTAGACTATGCGGATTTATGTGTAAAAATTTCTCCTTACCTGCCCTAAAGACTAGACTATATAAAATGTACGTTTTACCTCTCTTGTATTACTGTTCATTTTTTGGCATTATGCCATCAGATGGCCGAAAGAAACAAGAAGCCATTCAAAGATGCTTACCAGATCCTTATCCAAATGTGATGCCTTTCAAGGCTCATACATGGAACTATACGATAGATATGGCCTTCAACCCATCTGGATCAGAAGACTCAAAAATGGTCTCACTTTTCTATTCAAAATCACACACGACCAAGATATTCTCAGAATGAATATACTAACAAATCAAAACGGCCCCCGAGACTAGAAATTCAGAAAATATTATAAAAATTCCGAAATTCAAAAAGGCCCAACGATCCACCTTCTATTCCATAAGATACGCGACAATATGGAATGCCCTGCCAAATTCTATTAGAAATAGTCGAACCATACGAGAATTTAAAGTAAAAATCGAACAATATATGTTAAATAATAGCACACATCTATGTTTGAATAAGATAGGGCATTTTTCAACTCAGTTCTTCAACATAGAATTAGGGTCGAAAGGGCTCTGACGCGGCAGTTACTGTTGGCGATAGCTTCTTCAATCCTGAGTTCAACCGATGAGCTGCCTTATCTGCACCTAGAAGTCAAGCTGAAAATCCAAACGTACTTTAGCGTGCGGTGATGGCCATTTTACTATAACCGGATACTCAGACCAGAATCTCCCACGATTAGTTATTTCATGTCCTTTTATAAACCACCTACGACGACCTGCAATACACACAGAGATTAAGAATCTTATCATCTGGTTATGTGGTGCGCCCTCTGGTTATGGGCAAGCTATAAGTGGTGGTTAGTGACCTACAAGACTCATAAATACCTATCTTCTAGCTATGCAGAAGGGCTCTCAATTTAATGATTTATATATCCATTATCTAAAAGCAGCTTTTTTTCTATTGTTAAAACTATTTAAAAAAATTATGATAACTTTACATTTTAAAATGTTTTTGGATAACGTCTTTATTTTTATGTATAATTTTATTGATTAGTAAACAATTTGCTTTAAAACTAACTTGCAAAACTTATTATTTTTTATCTCTGTCTGTTAGTAGTAGGTTTTTTCCGTTTTTAACTTCATTTATGCTCTATGTTATTTGAATGCGCAATGAGCCGCACGTCTAGGTTTTGATATAGCTTTATGAAACGAATGGTACTAGCTGTTTCATACAGCTAGATCAAACATAATCAACACTATGATATATAATACAAATATGAAGACTGTATGACTGCATTGAAAGTTTCTTACCGTTGAACTCTTCTTGCTCCTAATCTATTTTCACCTTTTTAGCAATCAGTCAACTAAGTCTAATTATTCGGCAGACCCCACACCGGAATCGACTGCGCTCGCATCTGATTGGAAGTACCTATCCCTTCGAATCCTCCGCAGACGTTTCTACCTCTTTCAAATGAATACCCTCGAACGTCAATAACAGACTAGTCTTGACTCTAAACATTATTTCCCTGATACATTCATCTTCATTCTGTATAGCTGTTTTTACTTCATTTTTGCTATTTCTAAACCTTGGAAAACAGGTTTTTTTTACTTAAAACAAACTCGTCATTTCAACACTGCTATTAAAGCAAACAAAAAAAACCGAAGCTTAAGTGTTTAATGAAAAGAGGAGTTTGTTTTAGGTTTTTTCCTGTGTTCTAAGGATTTGACGGCGCCAAGCAGTGCCAAATCAATAAACCTATTCAATTATTGTACCACGGCATATTTGGATGAAAACCTTGGAAGGGAAGGCTATATTGTGGCATTGGAAAGATAGGGGGTGGCAAAGAAATGAGATTTTGAGAGAAGTTAGCATAACTTGGCAGCAAACGTGCATTTGAAAAAGAAATAAATGATTTTGAAAAACTTGTAACATAATTAGAAGCGTTAATTATTTAGGGATTTCGGACACTTTTGGGGTTGGGAAAGATGCTAACGTTAGCATTCGCAGCTGTTGTAGATGCTGAGGGGTTAGCCGGTTTCCCATTGGTAATGACATTACTGATTTTAATGCCTGGATTAACCAATGATTCAGATTTACTAGGAGTTTTCTTAGGTTAAGTTGATTTGGCAGCTATAGCAGGCATGATTTGCTTGGAATGAGAAAGAAGTGGCGTTGATACAATTTCACTCAAACCAGGAACAAGGTAAACGGGTGAAGATTCAGCTGGAATCGAAATTCCTGTCGATCCGGAGGGCCTTGGGCTTGCATTAGCTAGAGGACAAACCTCTGAGATAACTTTGGTATTGAAGGTGTAGGCCAAGGCCTCTTGTTTGCTAATGAGGGTGAAACCCAACGTTCCATTAGAGTTTTATCCCTACAGATAAACAACTTGTTTTTTTTCAAATATTGAGCTGAGTGCTCATGCTTAGAGAAAATAAGGTCAACTTCAATCGCTGGAAAAAGTTTGACCAGAATTGATGCGTTTTTGCTATGGGAAGACAACCTTTTAGCTTCAACGGCTTTAAAGTTAAAGCCGTATGAGTAAAGGAAATGAAATGCAACGTCCAGGGAGATTTTATTCTTGGGGACGTTTTTTAAAAGAAAATTGAAACTTCTCTTATGTCGGTCAATTGACTCAGTACTGACCATGTTTATAAAAGGCTCTAGTTTCTCGCATTGTTGAGAAGTGAGTGAAGACAACTTTCCCTAAAAATGGTACCAAGGATCGTGAAGAGAGAACCATATTTAGACATAAAGGTATAAAAGTTTTCCAGGGCGTCAAGGTCTAATTTCTTCATGCTTAAGATGGGTTGCTCTAGGGGAAGATTTACGCGAAGAGGATGTTTGCGTCTAAGCACTGACTGGGGTTTCATATTGATTTTAAAATATAAGTATTTTTCAAATCGATAATACGAAAGGCAAAATGTCACCAGTGAGGTTTTGCGGAATGAAAGATGTAATATTTGAAATATATGTTTTAAGCAAGGCACTGCAAGCAAATATCTGCTAGATAACGAGTTTAAACTGAAAATAGAATTAGCGAATTGGCTATGTAGGATGAAGACTTATATCAACTGGTATACCAGTTACTGCAAATTAATCTTCGCTGGAAATAAGGTAAACTTACAAAATTTCCATTTTATTTCTAGAATTAACCTTTATATTCCGTCCTTTTGACGTAAATATGTGAGAACTTTAATGAGGCTCTGTAGGGTGAAAAATTGTAAAACTGTATATTTCTCCCTTTTGTAAATTGCAATAACTGCAGGTGTGCGCAGCTGATAATGAGGTAGAAATACAATAAATTTTCAATAATTAAGCTTACATTTTCTTCAGGAAACGAAGAAATCGGTTTAAAATTCGACAATTCAATTATCTTCGACTTTGAACCAACCGTCTCGTAACTAGATTGAATGAAAACAGCTTCTCTGGTGAAAACTGATTGAAAGAACGGAGAAAGGGATTCAGCTTTGGTTTTAATTTCTGATATCTCGAAACCACCATCGTATCTCATTACAGGAATATGGTGCCTGTTATGTGTACTTTCTTTAATAGCTGCACAACAATTTGAGATTGTGAACTGCTCGCTGGAGCAGTGTGGGGTTGTAACGGAACACAGTTCAGACAGAATTGTTTGAATGAACTGGGAACACTTTTTCGCGCGGATCCCAGATGGGAATGGAGTGATTGAATGTCAAAGAATATGTCGATGCCCACTTCCACTCTCAAACGCAAACCCCATTTCCCACGGTTACGGTCGCTGCATATCGTCTCGTTATCCCCCACTCAGTGTCACATGCCCTCGTCCCGACCCTGCAGTTGCCCACAGTGTTGCACTCCCCACCGGTTATCCAATGGACATGACAGAATTCACCAACTCCATACGGGACATATCTACATGGAACGCTCCCTTCCTTATTTTCTGTTGTACTTTTCATATATGTATATCCCTCTTATTCGTAGAATCCATTTCCTACATTTCTGTCGTTTATTCTAATGACCGTTGCGTTTGAGTAGTAGGCATGGTGCTTAAAGACCCTGTTCACTACGCGCACTATCTAATAGTGACTACCGGTGCATTACTCACCCGTTTGGGTGCTTACCTCGAAGTCCTCGGCCGCTACAGGGTCTGCCGACTAATAAGACTTAGTTGAACTGATCTCTTCAAAAGGTGGAAATATATTAGGAGCAAGAAAATTTCAACAGTAAGAACCTTGTAATGCTGTCCTGCAGTCTTCGTATTTATTTATTTATTTTATTTATTAAGAATTTATATTTGGTTAGCACCGGGAAGGTACTGTCTAAGCAAACATTAGTAACGAAATAAAGTTATGACAATGTATGCAGATAAAATGTACAAATTCATAAATTGTCCTGCTATGTCAACAGTTAGCAATGTTTTAAAATTAATGGTGAACTAGAAAAAATAGGCAGTGAAAAAAACTCCTACCATGAAAATGGAGGCCGAGTTCAATAGGCCTTCATTTTCGAATAGAAGGTAGGAGAAAAAAACTGCTTAGGAAAAAATGGTCAGGTGGTAGAATAGGGTAATACTGCAGTAGCATTTCACAATGAGATAATGAAACGTCGAGGTGATTCGTTCTTGATCACTTAGGCGTATGAAACAGAATCTCACGAAAATGCGTCAATGAACTTAAGTCCTCAGCATCATAGGATCCAGAATTGAATTCTGATGATGGTTAGTATCCAAGGAAACCGCAGCATTTAAGACTGTGGACCACCGAATTTGTACGTCCGAATGACGTCATCGTTTGGAGGACGGGTGATATAAGGAGACATTATAGTTCATGGGCGTCTCCAGGTAGCGTAAATATAGTTTCAAGAGGGTTACTCAAATTCTCGATGGTCCTTTCTCCGATTCATGGGGAAAGCTACTGGGAAAAGATGAGGAAAATAAAAGGTTAATAGAATCAGTGTTAAGATAAATGTGCAGTCTTCGCTTGAATGCAGATAGACTAGTTAACGACCTAATTTCAATTGGCAAGTTATTCCAAAGAAAACTATACCTAGAAGCAAAGAAGAGAGAGCGTTTACACGTGGAGGATGCAGGGGAGGTATAATTAGTGCAGAATTTCTTAGGTTATAAGGAAGACTAACGGGGTAATGACAGAAAGCTTGGGGAGAGTTGAACTATTATTTAGTCAAAAAAGGAGACAAAAGCCTGCTTCAAGTCTCCTGACCCAAAGAAATTTTAGCTTCGTTAGCTGGCATCTTGTTGAGTAGGAAGTAGTTGAAAAGAGTCGGATATAGGAGTTTTTTGTGAAATGACTTTGGACATTATCAATTTTTGAACGGCTAGATTCGTTTATCAAACCGAAGAAAGGACAGCAAAATTCAAGCATGGGAAGTACAAACATACGATAAAGTCTTAATTTAATTTCAGGAAGGTAGAAATTATAAGAAATAAAGCCGCAAATCTGAGCAGCTTTGGCCGTAATTCTATCGGCATGAGGCGAAAGATCTAATTTATTGGTGTAGCTTAAGCCCAAGTCCTTGATGGAGGAACATTCAATCATATGGCAACCTTCAAAGATAAGAGATTGCGGCAGCCTTACAGGCCCAAAACTCATGTAGCGACACTTAGTAGGTGAGAACTCCATTAGCCATGTGGAGCTCCAGGACGAAAGAGCGTCTAAGTCTGGATGAATTTGTTCTAGGCACCGTTCGGTTGTAGAGATAGAGAAGGAATACACGCATTTGAGGTCATCAGCATAAATAAAAGATTGAGAATGTTTATCTATCGATGAAATATCATTTATATACAGTAAGAACAACAAAGGACCTAATACGGTACCTTGAAGGACACCACTAACAATCGGGGTAGCACTTGAGTATGACGACCCAACTAACACTTTTTGTTTTCGATCATTGAGGTATGATCTAATAAAGTCAGTAAAGTCAGTATTTGATAATATAGTGTTGATTATGTTTGATCTTGCTTTATGAAACAACCAGTACTATTTATTTCATAAAGCAAGATCAAAGCCTATGCGTCAGGCTTGTTGCGCATCCAAATTACGTATGTCATTTATGATGTTAAAAACGAAAAAATATACTACTCACAGGCAGAAATAAAAAAAGTTTTGAAAATTAGTTTTAAGGCGAATTCTTTAACAATCAAAATTCTGGGGAAAAATAAATATGTTATCCGAAAAAAATTGAAAATGTAAAATTATCATACATTTTAAAATTAATTTTAACAGTAGAAAATAGCTGCTTTTTAGATAATGGATATATAAATCATTACAGTGAGAGCCCTGACGTTTAGCCGGAGAATAGGCATTTATGATTCTTATAGTTCACTTACCACCAGCTGTGGCTTGCTCCTACCCAGAAGATGTGTCTCAAAACAATGTGATTAGTCCTCTAAGTAAATTCTTTCTCACAGCGTATTGCAGGTCATTGTAGGAGGTTCAGAAATGGACGTAAAATAACTACTCATGGGAGCTTCTGGCCGTAGTTTCCAGTTCTAGTGAAATGACTATCATCGTCACCAGAAGCACAAGCACAGTAAGTTTGGATTGGTAGCTTGACTTCTAGGTGAAAATAGATGGCAGCTCATTGGGAGGACTCAGAATTGAAACAGTGTGGGGATGGATCTGCCGCGGCGTAAAACGTACTCAAAATACGCGTGCATGAATTTTGCTTCCCAAAGTTGGCGTTGTCAGCGCCTTTCGACCCGAATTCTATGCTAAAGAACTGACCTGAAAAATTTACTTTCTTGTTCAAAAATAGATGTGCGGTATTATTTAACAGCTAGCGTTTGATTATTATTTTAAATGCTAGAAGGGTTTGACTATTTCTAATAGAACTTGACAGGGCATTCCATATTGTCGCGTATCTTATGGAATAGAAGTTGGATCGTTGGGCCTATTTGAATATAGGAATTTTTATATTATTTTCGTTATTTCTACTGTCCCGTGGGCCTTTTTGATTTGTTAGCATATTCATTCTGAGAATATTTCCGTCGTGTGTGATTTTTAACAGAAAAAGGCGACCATTTTGGAGTCTTCTGATCCAGATGGTTTGATGACCATATCTTTTGTATAGTTCCAGGTATTATCCTTAAACGCCATCATAATTGAATATGGATTTGCTAAAGCATCTTTGAATGCCTTTCAGTTTCTTTTGGCCATCTGAGGCCATTTTGCCAAAGAAAATTGAGCATTAATCCTGGAGAGATAACACGTAAATTTTAAAGAGTAGTGTCGTTAGGGCAGGTGAGGAAAAGTTTTACATGTGAATCCACATAGTCGAGTGGCTTTCGGTGATATTTGTTTAAGGTGGTGGGATAAATCAAGAGTATTTGTATAGTTAAGACCTAAGTATTTTATTCATGGTGTCTCGGTTATTTCCTGATCGTTGTTAATATGGGAGTAAGATTTTGTGAACTTAAATTCAGGAGATGACATTTACTTGGCGAGAATGGCATCTGCTATTTGAACCACTCTTGTGAAACCTGCCATTTGTCTTTTCTAAATCTACTAACCTCTCCTCGTAATGATCATCTATCTGTAGTAGTTATCTATTTTGATCTTAGTAAGGCATTCGATAAAGTGCCTCATAGACGACTTCTAGCTAAACTAGAGGCTAAAGGATTTCGTATTCCCCTTACTGACTTTATTAGATCATACCTATCTGATCGAAAACTAAACGTTTTAGTGGGGGTCATAATAATCAAATATTTCCCCGATTAAGAGTGGTGTCCTTCAAAGTACCATAGTAGGTCCTTTGCTGTTCTTAATTTACATAAATGATATTTCATCGATAGCTAAACACTCTCAATCTTTTATTTATGCTGATGACCTCAAATTCGTGTATTCCTTCTCTAACTCTACGGCCAAACAATGCCTAGAACAAATTAATTCAGACTAAGACGCTCTTTCGGCCTGGAGCTCCACATGGCTAATGTAGTTCTCACCTTCTAAGTGTCGCTACATGAAGTTGGGCCTGTAAGGCTGCCAAAACCTGTTATTTTTAGAGTTTGCCCTATGATTGAATGTTCTTCCATCAAGGACTTGGTATTAAGATAAACCAATAAATTAGATCTTTCGCCTCACGCCGATAGAATTACGGCTACAGCTCCTCAGATTTGCGGCTTTACTTCGTATATTTTCTACCTTTCCGAAGTTAAATTAAGACTAAATTGTATGCTTGTGCTTCCTTTTCTTGAATTGGGCTGTCCTTTCTTTGGTTTACTGAACGAATCTATGCGTTCAAAAATAGAAAATTTTCAAATGCTTTTCACAAAAAAACTCCTGTTTCCGGCTCTTTGAAATATTTCCTACACAACTAAATGCCAGCTGACGAAGCTAGCATTTCTTTGGGTCAGGAGACTGGAAACAGGCTTTTGTCTCCTTTTTCGACTAAATAATAGCTCAAATTTCCGCATATTTTCTGTCATTAACCCCGTAAATCTTCTTTATAACCTAAGAAATTCTGCACTAATTAAACCTCTTCCTGCATCCTCCACATGTAAACGCTCTCTATTCATTGCTTCTAGGCATAGCTTTGTTTAGAATAAATTTCCAATTTAAATTAGGTCGTTAAATTTTCTATCTGCATTCAAGCGAGGACTGCACATTTACCTTAACACTGATTCTATTAAACTTTTAATTTCCTCATCTTTTCCAAGCAGCTGTCTCTGTGACTCGGAGAAAGGACCTTAGGAAATTTAATTGGCCCTATTTTAACCTCGAGTCCCCTAGGAACCATGATGTCTCCTTATATCACCAGTTATTTAAAAGATGAAGTCATTCGGCCATACAAATTTTGATGTACCCAGTCTAAAATGCTGCCGTTTCGTTGGATACTTACCATCATCAGAATTTATTTCTGGATCCAAAGATGCTGAGGCCTCAAGTTCACTGACGTCGTATCGATAAATTTTTTTTTTTTTAATGCGCCATAGTGTTTAAGAACGAACATATCGACGTTTCATTAACTCATATTGAAATGCTTCTGCAGTATTAGCCTACTATACCACCTATCTAATTTTCCTGAGCAATTTTTTAATCCTACCCTCTATTCGAAAATGGAGGCCTATTGAACTATGCCTCCATTTTTAAGGTAGGAGTTTTTTTCACCGCCTATTTTCTAGTTCACTATTAATTTCAAAACATCGCTAACTGTTAACCTAACAGGACAATGTCTGCCTACATTATTAAATATTTGTAAATTTTATCTGCACACATTGTCATAATGTTATTTCATCGCTTATGTTTGTTTAGACAGTACCTTGTCTGCGCTAACCAAATATAAATTCTAAATTCTAAATAAATACTCCATTTGCTTTGTTATTTTAAGATAATTTTCAATTGTTCTATGCATACTGGCTTCTGTATGCTTGTTATATGCATATATAGGTTTTAAGTCATCCGCATATAACATATTTTATCAGACATTGACATAGAGGATAAGTCGTGAATGTATATAAGAAATAGGAGGGGACCTAGGATATTCCCCTGAAGTACTCCACTTTTAATATGACATGGGTCTGAGGCCACGTTTAGAATTTTGTAAAAACCAGATATCGGTTTTGAAGATAAGATTTTAGAAAGTCGACAAGGGAAAACCCCAGTACATATTAGCTTTACTTTTTGTCTTTTATGGGGGACTTTGTCGAACGCTATTTTTCGGTCAAAGTATATCCTAGCCACCGTGTTTCCGTCATCTCTGTTACATGGAACGAATTCAAGGAAGATAAGATGGCAGGACTGACATTACTTTTTAGGTAAGAAAGCGTGTTGAGAGGAAGATCTGAGGTTAGCGTTAGTAAGATAGTTGAGCATTTGGTTCGAAATTATTTTTCCTAGGACTTTTGCAAGTACCGCGGTTCGGTGAACACCACGATAGCTCGGTGTATCAGATCGGTTCCCGTTTTTAAAGATTGGTGTTATGCCTGAGTATTTCCCAATTTCTGGATACATACTATTCACCTGGAGTAAGGAGAATAAACTAGCCAGTGGTATTGGAGCATATATCATATGCTTCTGTATGCAAAATGGGATTTTATCGTTCAATAAGAAGTGGAATTAGAAAGTTGTCTCATAGCTTTTTCGATAATTTATTCGCTAAATAAGATCGCATTGAGGGTAAACGCTGTCATGCCTGTTGGTTGTGGTATCGGCTCAACCTCAACCGAATAGTTTGCTAAGAAGTACTTATTGAATAAATTTGCTATTTGGTCCTCCTCTGTTATTACTTGTCCTGTGTCATCAATCGTGATTTTGGGACCTGGTTCTCGATTAGTATTCATTTATTTCCAAAAGATCTGGACATTTTTCTCGGAGGATTCTATTGCCCAGCGTTCCGCTGCTATGTGTTTATTTGCTTCCATTTTTATCAACTAGGTCATGAATTTCGCTAATTCGTCTGAGTGTGGATAAATAACTAACTGAGGGATCGTTAAGTTTTTTTTGCTTTTTAGCCTCTTGGAAAGGAAATTAAGAATTTCTGACTTATTACACGGGGATCTCTCCTCCATTAAGGTCTCTTGAATCATAAAATGGGTAGAGTATAAAAGTTAAACAGCTTCCAAAGGGGATGATGTTAGGAGATACGAACTCCAGTCCAAGGCCATTACATAGTTGTTCATATAGTCTGTGTCGAGATTTATGGAGTTATGTAAGTGTGACTAGAATCTGATGTTAGTTTTACGTTAAGAGGGAGCATTGTTCTTATTGCCTTACGATCACGCTCAAAGGTGATGCTATCTTAATGCGTAAATAGGGGCTAGATATCATTTGTGAGAATAATGTCTAGTATGTTGTTTCCTCGGGTCGGTTTATTGATTATTTGTGTCCAGTTATGAAAGATAATTGACAATAGCAAATCATCGTGTCTGGTGGGGGCCGATAATTCAACCCGGTGTATTTCTGGATGGTTTAGGTCACTTGCAATTATCATATATTCAGATTGAATATTTTATATGTCATCTATTAGATTGGTTAGGCCAGTTTCATACTTACTACATTATGGAGGAGTGAAGAAACACCCGATAAGTATGTTTTCAGGCGACAGGATTTTTCTGTGGCAAATCATGCTTCGCCAGTGAAAGTTTCACGTGAAACATCAAAACCACTTTGTTCAATGGTAATTTTGCTGCATATTATACAACCACCGCCTCGTTTACTAATGCGGTCTTGTCAATAGAAATTATAGTTTGGGACAAAAAGCAAAGCATTCGATGTTAGTTCATTAACCCATGTTTCCGTCATACAAACTTTCTCGGAATAATAGACTTCAACGAATGTCCTTGGTTGTGTTATTTTATGTACTATTGATCTCGCATTAATAAGGGCAATACTTAGGATGTCAGATAGGGAAGAGGCCAGTTGTTGTCAAAAAACTGATTTTTAAAAGTGTTTTGATTGTGCGATGGGCTAATGGAAGGGAATTGTGTAACTGTTGGAAGGTATGGTGATGTGCATGGTGAGATATGAGTGAATGGGTAAGAGTTTATGTGTTGAGTGGGTGGTGTGATTTGAGTGTATGGGTTTAAGTGTATGGGTTTTGTATATGTGTTAAATGCATGGGTTGAGTGTAGAGGTTATGTCCCATTTTGGGAGAGGATTAACTAGGCGGTAATTTTGACTACTTAGGGTAAATGTTGGGAAGGTTTGTCGGCCTAAATAACTGGTTTGGTTGCCATAAGGTGCTGCAATTTTTGAAAGGTTGGCATGCGTTGTATTACTCCTACGCCATGCAGTTGGAGTTGGGGGAGTTTAGGTGTTATGCTAAGAGCTTATTCATGTCTTATGAGAGTTTGCAGAGTTTGGAGCACTCATATGTCTTAGCTTGACATATTTTGGGCCTTTTGGTAGTAATGATATGCTTAGGAAAGCTTTTTTGTGCAGGAATACTAACTGTAACACTAATCGGGTTGCCTTTTGTGCTTAAAGTGACTGCTATCGATGTCATGGAATTGTATGAGTTGCTCGGTCTTTATTTTCTGTTACTGGTTGTTCATTATGGAGCATCGTAGTTGCACTTATATTGCTATCTAATATTGCGACGCAACTAGATCCATAATTGGTGTTATCAATCTGTTCCACAGAGCTTGAAGCATTTCGAGGTGCTCGTTTAGTTTGACTTCGGCCTCCTCTCCTAACTTCTGAACCAGTTATTCGTTTGGTATTATGAGTATCAGAATAAAAATTATATAAAGTTTCCAAATGTTTGGCTGAGGAGGCACTATGTTTATTATTTGCATTATAGTTGGCAGCGTTGTAAGTGCCTGCTTAAGGTTCCACTGAGGAGACGGTATAATGAACATATTGTTTGAGTAGTGTGGCTTTGGTCTGACGTTCATGTCTTCGCATAGGTGTGAGGTCTGGACTTATGAATGCTTTTCGGTTGAGCAGAGTTTGGTTTACTTCAGGGTTTTAGAGAATTAGATCGGCATCGGTCTGTGAATAGAAGGTCACTAACACTGGCTTATTTTTGCTTCTTGAGTTTAGCCTTTTGGTGGAAGCTATGTGTATGATAAGACCACACGAGTGTTTGAGTTGTTGGATTTATGGGGTTGGGTTAACCGTGTGGGGAATATATCGGACAATGACGTTGAACCTGCGTTTGGACCTATCAGCGACCTCTTATGAAACTACGTGCATAATCGGTTCTATTTGTAGTACGCCTGTTAAGCTGGTTGCAAACGCTTTTGAGTTTAATAGTGAGTTGAGCATCGTAAATACATGTTCATATTTGTCGATAAAGTTTTGTAGACCTAGGATATTTGAGAGATCCAGTTTATCGACGGTTATTTTCGTCAATCATTTCTCGTATATTAATATGTGAGGATTTAGACGGGTTGATGCAACAACTTGGGAGCTAGGGAGCAGACGTACACTTCTTATAAATTGAGATGATAACTGAGTGGTGAATATCTCAATATCTTAAAAAAATAAGTGATTTTAACTTCTCGTGGAGTTGAGGATTTTGAGCGATTGTGACATAAAACCCCATATCTGTGCAGCCTTTTCAGAAATTCAATCTGCATGAGACGATAGTGCTAGCTTATTTTTGTAACCTACACCTAAGTCTCTTATGGTTGATCAGTCTAAAATTGTGCTCATTTAAAATACTAGGGTTCCAGGAAGCTTGGCGGGGCCAAAAACATGAAACTACTCTTCGATGGAGAAAATTCCTTCGGCCAACTATAGCTCCAACGTGAGAGCATACGTAGATCAGTGTTGATTTTATCAACGCAACCAGTGGCCTTGTCTTTGGGTCAAGGCGCGCAGGTCAATTTTCGTAAGCTAAGTGAAATCTCAAATTTTGAACGTATGGTTCGTTTATTGCAGACGTTTTTGGCTTTATTGTTAATAAAAGTTTTGCATTTCTAACTCTTAATCAACTGCACCTACCTGTGGTGTTTGTCTTTAACAAAAGGTGGAGCTGTACAATCTCGTAGTGTTCACCCGACATAGCCTCATTTCTCGTTCTCAACTTTAACCAGATTTCTTCGTTTCTTGCTATATTGATTGGCTAAAGTGTTGACAAATTTTTAAATTTCAAACCTTAAACAACTAAATATACCTGTGGTTTTTGTATTTTACAATAGGTGGAAATATTCTGTCTCACACTGCTTCACCCAACGTAGCCTCACTTACTGTCCTTATAAATCCACGTACCAAGGTAGAATTTTAAAGCATGAACATAGAATTTAAGTTGAAATTTTAAAAACATTATCAAATTCCAACAATAAGTTGTTTGCAGTAACAATTTTTATTGTCAACATATGAACCAGATGGAAATATATATCAACATAATTTTTTACCCTGCGTATCCTGCGTAGATTGCACTCATATTTTTGACGAAAGATGAAACCAACAACCTTGAGTCATCTTAAGCTACCTGCCTCGGGACCCAAGCGTTGCTTGATTTCACCTATTAGTGTCAGCATTTACTCAAATATGCATCTCATAGTTAAAGCTAAACAGCTAGATCTGTTCGCTTTACGGAACTGCAATAACTTCATGATGAAGTTTGGATCTATTTTCTCTATACTCGGTAACCTGTTCGATGGTAGCATATCTGATGTTCCTTCTCAGGATTGAAGACATCTTGACCCGCTTGTTCACTTGGTCACCAACGAGGCTTTTCACAGACAGAAACAAAATCGTATTTTTCTCCTAAAACTTTCCCCGTACACAGACGCCCAGTTGACGTTGCTATGGACTTTTTGTACTCAGGTGGTTTCAACTACCAAATAATGCAAGCAAAACGTCTCTCTTTGCATAGCAAGAATTCTCCTATACTTGTTGAATTGTTTGCAACAATTGAAAAGGACTCAATATTTGCTCAACGAGGTTGCACTTCTTGGTTTTTGGAAATGACAAAATGTTTCCTTTGTCGAGATCTTACACAAATAGAGCGAAGAAATGGGTATTTCCTGTCATCAACTTCTCAACCTAATATTCACAAGTCTGGTCGTATTTCCACTAACCTCAACGCACTAGTTAATTCATCTCCTCATATGTCCAATTCGGTTAGCCCCTCCACTCCATCTTCTACTTTGTTTTCGCCACGGCCGATTAATGAACTTTCCAGTGCTTTTAACCCACCTGTAATGTCAGCAACCCAGTCTGAAGCATTTATACCGTCTAACCCATCTAATGCACTTAGAACGACAGCTTCACCTCTTGAACGCCGTTTTCCAGGCCTCTCCGGGAAATTTCCCGAGCCACTAAGCATAAATAGGTACTACAAATACAAAAGCCGCTGTCATTTCAATTTAAAGATAACTTATTTAACCCTCCTTAAACAAGCTTGCCCAATAACCCCACGGGTCACCTAAGGCAGGTCGTCTGTAGGACGTAAATCAAACTCAAACAGAAAAGAAAGGTAGCGCGGTTCTAACTAATCGCATGCTGCCTTCTCCAAAACTAACCAACCCTCTCCAACAGGCAAATAACCCTAACCATGTTAACCTATATACAAGACCCGAATTCCCAACACTTAATTCGTATAGCTGCTTGCACTCTCCAACCAGTTTCTTTATTCCATCTTACTATCCCCATTCCGTTTTAACTACCGGCAGGCATATCCTGGTCTAAACCCCCTATGGTGGATAAATACCGGAGAGTTAGCTTCCTACACCTTTAAGATATCCCTCTCAGCCTTTTGTTACTGAAATTCCTTATAACAATGGTTCTTAAACAGTTGACAGTTACCCTCCTTCCGACTTAATTACCCACCTCCAATTTTTTATAAATAACGATAAACCTAGTTTGGATACTCGAACTACACTAAATGTCATTTTACTTTATGCTAGATCTTTTATAGATAAGATGACCCAACTGAGAGCCATAGCTTAGGAGTTAATGCCCGAAGTTTTATATGCAACTGAATCTTGGATCCATCCCTTAATTTCCGACTCTTTGCTTGTCTTCTCTATATTAAAACTTCATTTAAGCACTAACCGTTTGACCTAGTTGCCACGTCATTCTCTGGTAATTACTGCCTGCATCTTTTATTCTGTCGCCCTGACAAAAGGCGATTCTCGGATGCATTTACAACCCGCCTAATTCATCATCCGAGGATGATGATGCAAAACCTTGTGAAATTTTTAAAATGGTTTCGGAGTCGAATTTTAACATTAAAATTATAGATGGGCAATTAAATTTTCCCGAAATTGATTGGATTCTAACCTATTGTCCGCCCAAGTTTCAGCCTTTCCAGATACTATTAATTTTTCTAATTGATCTCAGCTAGTCAGTTCTTCATTGAAAGACAAGCATATTTAAAACCTAATTTTCACAAACGATATTGCTCACCACTTCGTTGATTTTAAGCAATGCCTCTTCCAATGTGACCATACACTAATTCACTGATGACTTCTGCTTGACTCTTAGAAAAAGGCTGGCACCGTTCAAACCTCTGATGCTTTTGACTTTGCAGATTATAGCTAAATTCACAATTTTTGACTCATTGAACTGACAGCCTCTCACCTCCATGAATGACGCAGAAATTGTTTGCGACTTCATGTCGATCATTTTAACTACCATCCTGGAACTTGTCTCAAGTAAAATTGTCAAGCCTTATGCTTCGGAATCCACCGTTCCTCACTTTTTATTGCAAAGACTAAAGAAACTTTGGAGGCAGTTAAATATCAATCTACTAGTTTGTTATCTGTGCATCTAAGGATCGCAGAGATTTTTGAATAAGCCTTTAAGGTTAGACTTGCACGTGACAAACAGAGGGAATATTGCACTCAGCGAGCCAAACTCTGTAAATATGCTGCTCAACTGTTCCGTTGTCGATCCTCCTCTAAAACGAGGTTATGAAATTTCTCCATTACTAGAAATGAAAATAAGAACTTCGTTCTCGAAGACTGACAAGGCATAATTGCTAAGTCCTTTCTTCGAAAAGGATCTTACAATGGAATCTGAGAAAGGCAGGGACGTTTCAGCCATTCTCATTAAATCTGATCAACACCAGCGATTTCACCTAAGAATTAATTCTTCAGCAAACAATTCGTCCAAAAACTCGCACTTTCAGGGGACTGGTGGTATTCAAACTCAGTTATCAGAGAGTGCTTAGCTTCCGCCGATAGCTTAGTCGTATATTCTTGGTTTTATATTTTTAAAACGGATTCTTTCCTGACTCATGGAGACATCTATTATTATTCCTGTCTACAAGTCGGGATCGAATTCGGACGTAAATAATTATCCAGGCGTTCAAAAACCGCAATTCTAGCAGCTTCTTCATGTATCTAAATAAAATTCTCGACTTTTGCCTAGGAGCTTTTAAGCGACTGAATCTGGTTTTCACCTGGAAGATCATGCGATGTGTGTCACTTCGTTTTTCTTAACCTCGCCACTTCCCTTCGTAGAGCAGCAGTCAGTGGTTGTGATCTATTTTGACCAGAGCAAAGCCTTTGACAAGGTACCGAAACAGGGCGTCTTCTCGGGAGAAACTGGAAGCCCTTTGCATCCGGCCTCCTCTCCTCATTTCTATTTTTCCTGCTTGCGTAACCGAAGCGAAGTTCTTCGAGGGAAAAGCTGCTGACGTCTCAGCTGCGATCCCGAGTGGCGTTTTTCATGACACGTTTATAGGTCCCATTCCTTTCATTCTGTAAATAAACGAAATTCAATCTTTTATTCAAAAATTCACAAATGTCGTTTACGATGATAAAACACAAGAGCATTACTCATTTTCTAAAGACACCACCAATATTTGTTTTGATAAAATAAACACTGAGCTAATTATGCTCTCACGTTTAGAGCTCTAGTTGGCAGATGGAATTTACTCCATACAAGATTAGTTTCGTGTGTTTTGGCCGCGCCAAAGATTCCTGGACCCCTAGTAATTCAAAAATAGTACACTTTTTAGAACGATCAGCCACAAAGAGAATAGGCAAAGTTACACGAATAAGCTAGCATTATCGCCTCATGCAGATCAAATAACTGCAAAGGATGCACTGAGATATGTGTTTTTATAACACATAATTTCTTCCTACTGGAAATAAAGTTAAGATTGTACCGCATGTCTCATCCTAGAATAATGCTGTCCCCTCTTTTGGTCTGCTGAACGCCTCTGACCGCTTTTAAGATTGAAAAATTTCCAGAGAGTTTTAACTCGAGGACTATTTCCTCTTCCTGGATCAGTTTGTCTTATACGGATAAAAGTCAGTTAGCAAAATTAAATTTTTATGGGATAGAAAGACTCGAAACCAGTCTCTGCTTCCTGTTTCGCGTTTACTCTAGTCCTAATCTTCAAAGAATTAACGCTCTCACTCGGGTAGATCGCATATATCAGTCTATTCCCTCCATGATCATTTTACCACCCATTAGCTCCACAGCTAACCCGTGTATGAGTTTTTGGCCTCCAAATGGGCTTTAATCTGAGAATTCAGTTGTCGTCTACATAGGCGAGGTTTAAAATATAAAATAACGCAAAAGAATTTAACTTTGAAAGATAAAAGGTCCTTATTGTCTGTTTCCTTCCCAAACTCGCGGTAATTTTTGGATTTTGAAAAAGGGTCCTGCTACTGGTATTTGAGGGCGGTTCCCTATGTTGAAATACTGGTTTCTGAAAATGTTTTCCTGCCGATCCTCTGTAGAGAGTCAATCTTCGCGAGTCACTTTTTCGTATTCTCCATTTCAGCTACCATCGCCAGCTCTTGACGACCGTTTGATGCCAACACTGGGTGTTTGCAACCGTAACGATGGTCTCCGGGATCTGTTTGATGATCGTGACGGTTTCTGATTTTTGCCCACGCTTGTACTTTGTGGACTATGCGGTCAGTAAGGTCAAAATCTCAAATGAATCTTTCTTTCTCTCTTCTTTTTCGGATCCTGTTGCGATCGAGAGTTCCTCATGATCTCCTCCTGATATTTATAAGCGGGCAGATTTTGTCTGTTATATTAACTCTCACCCTCGACAAGGGCGTTCCGATAAGCCTCGTTTGTTATCGCAGCGGCATCAATGTGCTATGCCATTGCATCGTTCCAATCAATAAACTCTAGATTTTAATGTTTTTAGGGGAAGCAGTTTTTATCCTATATATTTTTTTAAATTTGCGGCTCACTGAACTCCACCTCGATTTACCCGCAGAATTTTTTTACCGTTTCTTTCGTAGTTCCCTGAATATTCAAAGATTGTTGACTATTGTTTTAAAAATGCCGAATCGTTCTGAATCAGATATGCATACAATAATACTAATTTCTGCTGTTCATTGGGCTGTTCACATAGTGCAGCAATTATCCACTTTTGTATGTATTCATACCATGATACTAAGTTGGTAATGATGGGGACATCTGGGCCCTCAAAACATACGATTTATTTATTTAAATGCACTTCAAATCATCAGCCTAAACTAAAATGTTGTGAATTATTGAGTGAAGTTGAGATTAAATTTGTTACAAGGTGGAAGAGGAGGGGACCACAAAAGCGCTGCCTTGAGAAAACCGCAACTCATGATCAGCTGAGTCTCGAATAAGCTTTTTGCCTACTAAGGCCTCTGGCGCTGCGATTAGACAACCTAGGGAACCATTGAAGTCCAGAGAAAAGCTGCGGAGGGCTTCCAGATTCAATAGAAACGTCTGTGAGGTACTTTGTCAAAGGCTTTTGCTCAGGTCAACGTATATCACAACCACTGATGGTTTCCCTCATTACGCTACAATGCTTCCCTTCCATGTCTCCAAAACATACTGTTCTACAATAATCTCAGTTCTGTATCAGTAACATTTTTAATAAATTGAAGACCAGATCAATTTTGTTTCCCAATTTTTTCTCTCCGGCTTTTCTTCTCCCCACCAAATCTTCCTTTTTATAAATACTCGATGAGCTTCACCTTCAGCTCAGGAATACGCTCAGTTTAGTTTTCACTCAATGCGAGATCAGTCGTAAAATAAGATGACACATCTTAGAACAGTAGCTTTTGAGCTTGATCGAGATGTGCTCTGCATCATTGAATCCTTGAGCGCTATCTTATTTTCCGACTCGATGCTCGATTAAGATAATTTCAATTTGTACTGAGAAAGATCCACGCTTCTGAAAAATCGTGGAGGTGGATTGGGCTCGCTAACATATTAAGTCGTTTCTATGTACATCTCTTCGGCTGAGACGTTTTCTCGTCCTTTTCTGGAAATGTATGGCACATATTTCGGATATCCTCCCGCACGATTAAAAGGCGGTGATTTGACTGATCTATGATTCGTGACCATTGTGGCGGTGAGAAGGCGAGCTCTGTGAACCTTTTGAGCGCGAGCTGCGGGAGGCCTGATTTGGGTGTCCAAGAATGAAGCGGTGAGCGATTGTAATCTGCCGGACGCGATTGACAGGCAGGTAAATGCTCTTCGCAGGCTAGCGAAAGTTGGTCGGGGACTGGTGGCTTTTCCGGAGCGGGTCGTCATCGAGTTCGGTTTGTTGGACTGGGGAAGTGACCAGCATTTGAGATTAAATTTTTACCAAATGATAGCTGCCCTCTCCTGTACATGGATATCGTCATCGTGGTCTTATTCACAGCTGATCATGTCCGTACATTCCAGGTGCTGTTGGTTCCGGTTTCCCGTTTCTAAGCCTGAAAGCCGGAGGTGGAAATGCAATAATCTCGACTTTTGCCGATGCATAGGCCAATGGATTCGGTAGGTGATTTCGTGTAAGCACTCTGGATTGGCGATTTCGGCGTATGATTTCGATCGCAGTCGGCAGCTGTCTTCGCATGAGCTTTTGCGCGAGCCTTTACAGAAAATTCAGGCTTATCATCCTGCTGAGATTTTGGAATTAGTGCGATACGGCGCTTTAACTGCGTCCCACATTTTCCCAAAGGCAGACTGCAAAATTGCGAGCGGCTTTGAAAATCCTTTTCTTAAATCTCTTTCGTCAATTCTTCTTTGAGGATTGCACAAATATTTCACTAGCTCAGCAAAATCAGCGAGCTCACGCGTGATCAGGCATAGTATCTCTCCGGGCACCAAGTGATGCCAATGCTTCATAATATGTATACTCAATTCTTTCCATGTTCGGTTACCGACTCAGCGTGTAAGAGTGTGACACCGCCTATACTCGACTGACACAAAAATTTCCGTTTGAAGAGGATTTGAGCAAAAGCAGAATTTTTTCAATTCATTTTTCCCAACCTAGTCGCACTTCCTCAATCCCTCTGCTTTCAAATTAAAATTCACAGCTAACAACCATAAGTTTCGCCGTCACATTCTAGAAAAAGAAACTGCTCACCTAAAAAATTCACATTCTTTTGCAACTGTTAACATTCCAAAGTCACATATTAAACAGTTAAGAGGTATTGCACCTTTTACTAAGCGATTTATTCTCAGCATTTCTCGAAAAATGGTTTCTTCCCCGATTATTGGAAAAACTTCTATTATAATTCCAGTTTTTAAATCTCGTTCCCACTCTGACACTCATAAATATCGCGGTGTTCATAAAACGCCCTATCTTAGCTAAACTCTTTGAAATACTAATTTCAAAACAAATTACGGATTTATGCATACATACTCTGAATTCTCAACACGTCCAAACATGGCTTTTAAATGGACCACTCTTGTGAAAACCTGCCATTTGAATTTTTCTAAATCTACTACCTTCTCTTCGTAATGATCATCTATCTGTAGTAGTAACCTATTTTGATCTAAGTAAGGCATTCGATAAAGTGCCTTATAGACGACTGCTAGCTAAACTAGAGGCTATAGGATTTCGTATTCCCCTTACTGACTTTATTAGATCATACCTATCTGATCGAAAACAAAAAGTTTAGTGGGGTTTTCTTATAGTCAAGTGCTCCCCGATGGTGAGTGTTGTCCTTCAAAGAACCGTGTAATAGGACCTTTGTTGTTCTTAATTTACATAAATGATAGTTCATCGATAGCTAAACATTCTCAATCCTATATTTATGTTAGAGACATATCAAATTCGTGTATTCCTTCTCTCTAACTCTTCAGCCGAACGATGCCTTGAACAAATTAATTCGGACTTGGAATGACTAGGCGTTGGACTCCATTTATTGGGTTTATGCTTCTGGAATTGATAAGCTGCGTGAGTTTGCGTACTTGTGAGAACGCCAAAGGCCGGTTTGTTTTTGAGTTCCTGTGGTGAATGTTTCGCTCCGTCAAGGGACTTGGTGGTAGAAGCTGAAGCCAAGGGTAGATCTTTCCTCGCCAATGAGATGACGTACGGCTCTCGGGTTGCGGCGCATTGTATTTGTTTCGAGAGGTTAGGTGGATAGGATTAGAGTAGCGTGTTTTGGCGGATTGTTGTCTTCGGTTTGCTGAACAGATCTTGTGGTTCGAGGTTGGACGTTTCGGGTGCGTTTATGAAAAACTCCTGTATGCGACTCTTTAAAATATTTCCCTGCACAGCTAAATGCCAGCTGATGAAGCTAAACTTTCTATGGGATAGGGGACGAGAACGGGTTTTGATATGCTTTTTCGATAAATATTAGCTCAAAATCTCCGCAATTTTCTGTCATTTGCCACCTTCAATCAACAATGCAAAAGGCTATGAGTGCTGTATATATTTCTGGATCACTGCGTTGTAGGCGTATATGCCATTTGTGGCTACAGGCGGGTTTCTTTCAGAATACGTTGCCAATTTAAATTGGGTTGTTAAATTTTCCTTGCGCGATTTCCGAGGCGGGGCTGCGTTTGTCTCAACACTGATTCTATAAACCTTTAGTTTTCTCATCAGCACCTGAGCAACTTTCTCTATGAGTCGGAGAAATGACCATTAGGAAGTTAAGTGACCTTCTTGAAACTATTTTTTCTTTACAACGAAGTCCCACAGAACCGTGATGTCTCCCTTATACCAGGCATTCAAACGATAGAGCATTCTGACATTACACAGTAAATAATGCTCTCGTTTCGTTGGATACCATCATCAAGAATTCAATTCTTGATCCTAAGATGCTATAGCCTCAAGTTCACTGAAACGCCTTTACCGAGATCGTTTTAATTACGCCTTATGGATCTGAACGAACCATAAAGACGTTTCATTATCTCATTCTGAAACGCTTCTGCAACGATAGCCCTCCACCCCTTAACTTTTTTCCTTTACTGGTTTAATTTTCCTGTACTCTATTCGATAACGAGACCCGTTAAACTCCATTTCCATTTTCAAGGTAGGAGCTATTTCACCACTCTATTTTTCTTGTTCGCCACTAATTTCCAAAGTCGCTAACTATTGCCGCAAAGCGTACATCGTTTTGCCTGTATTATTAAATAACATTTGTTACATTTTATCTGCACACCGTCATAATTAGTATGGTACTAATACTGGCTATGAAGAGTGCCTTCCAGTCGCTAACTGAATAAAAATTCTCAATTATAAATGCTATGTGACACAACTCGCATCGAGCTTCAGACAGAATAACATTCGCAAACTGAAGGATATCAAAATCATGTGTGCCGAGCTTTTTCCTGCTTGCTTAGCCCCTATAATATTAGTTTATATTTTGAAACGGATTCTTTTCCTTGACTCATGGAAGACATCTATTATTCTTCCTGTCTTCAAGTCGGGATCTCTATCTCAGCCGTAAATAATTATCGAAGGCGTTCATATCGCACATCTTGCCAAACTTCTAAAGTATTTTAAATCAAATTATCGATTTTTGCTCTAGATAATGCTTAAAACGGCTCATTAGAAGGGTTTGCTAACTGGATCGCGGGAGTTGTTGTTAATGGCTGGGCTGTACCGGCCTCGTCATGCCGGCACGGCGGCGGTCGGTGGTTTGTGATCTGCGGCCGCAGGGGAAAGGCTGAAGAAGGAAATTAGCATACGGGCGTCGGCTGCAGTGAGCTGGACGTCCTTTTTGCGTCCTCACTCATGTTGTTGGTTCCTTATTTGATGCAATCCAGGCCGGGGTCTTGGTAGGGTGAAGGCTGTTGGGCAGATATTTAGATCTTTGGTGGCGTTTTCGGGGCTCGGTTTTGTGGCGTTGTCACCATTGCTGTGCATGAAGTACCGGGCGCAGCATACTAAAATTCCATAATTTGCGCTGATGATCGGTGCGGCTGCAACCATTTTTCTAAAGAAACAAACAGTAGTTGCGTTGATAAAGGAATTAACGCAGGTACTGATGCTCTCACGTTAGGATATGCAGGTTGGCGGGATCGCTTTTCTACACCCAAGTGGTTTCATATGGTTTTGTCACGTAGCTTCTGACCCAAGTGTTTAGAACTTCCAGTCGAGAAAACTTTGAACGACCAGCCATGAGACTAAAGGTCGAGTCGGAAGCAGAATATTTAGCCTTAGCGCCTCATGGAATTGGTAACAGCCGGAACGTAGATGTTTTATGATAGCGACGCAAGTGCGACTTTACCCGTTATTCTTCAATTCTAGAATAACTATCCCCTCTTTAGTCTGATGCTGCCTCACAACCGCTAAGTGAAAATAATTGAACAGGATTTCGAACTATTTCCTGCTGACCCTTTATCTTTAAACAGATATATGTCAGTCAATGGGAAATTAAATTGCTGTCAGTTCGAGATTTAGGGCCTCCTACTCGCTTCCTGTTCCACCCAAATCTCCCTTCCACTCAACGCTCTCACGCCGGAAGATCGACCCCATTATGCCGCTCGTAATTCCTCAATGATAATTTTACCAGCCCTTGCTCCACGACTAACCTTTCTCAGTTTTTGCCTCAAATATACTTTCATCTAGAATAATCTTCCACTCGAATTTAAGGTTGAAATACATCTGCATTGTGGCGTTTATAAATCAAATAGTAAACAACTTCGGAAGATATACGATAACATTTGCTGTTCCCTTACCAAACTCACAACTTTCCTATTTTCAAAAGCATCCTCCTGGTATTTGAGGTGCTTCCTCTGATATCACTTTGGTTTCTCATGTGTTTTACATTATACTCTGTAAAGTCAACCTTTGCAGCCGCTTTTCGTCCCTCCTCTTCAGCTATCATTGTCAGCTGTTGACAACCTTGATACCGATACCATCGTTTTCATAACCCCACAGTGGCCTCCATGGTCTGTTGATGCTCTTAGCGGGGTTCTGCTGTTTTCACTGCCACAGCACAGTGCACTAGCCATTCCAGCAAGGTCGCATCCTCGGTGATGCTCTCGTGACCTCTACTGTCCCTCTTCATTTTGACCGTGTTGTCTTTGTTCGCTCCTCCTCCTCTCACCTCCCAGATGGTTTGAAACCTGGCTCTGGCTGCTGCATGATCCCTTCCCGACCAGAAGCGTTTCGACCCCATGTTGGCATCAACATCATTTTCTATCTCACTACATCGTACTAATCCTATGAATTCTACTTTTATTTTTAAGTTCTACATTTTTGTCGTCTTCGTTTCTTTGAGATGTGAACGACGGACTCTCGTTCGGCTCAGATGATCTTTTTTGTGGCTGTGACTGCTGTCGCCGTATGTTTTCAGTGATTTTTCACTGTTGCTTTTAGAGTTTCGAGACGGTTGGATCGGATATTACTTCCATGCTAGTACTCATTTTTTGATTTTTTTAATGCGATTGTTCACGCTGAACAGCAACTGTTGCTAAGTTACTGCTTTATACCATGGTATCAAGCACGAGAGCTGCCACTCTGGATGCTCGGTATGCAGTTTATGGAATTCTGCGTCTGTAAGGCGGTTTGGTGGAATCTTGTTTTCTGAAAGTGTGTAGAGTTGTTGGCTGACATGGTGTTTCCAGGATTTTTGCCGGGTCAGGGGTTTGAGGACGTTGATTTGGTGCCAGCGATATCGTCTTGAAGACAGGAAGTTTTAATAGATGTCTTCTGCTTGAGTAAGGGAAAGTCCGTTTGAGATGGAAGCCTAGAGATATGGGGCTAAACAGTCGAGGAGGAAGTTCGGCGGTTTCTTGATATAGAGTTTGGAAGCCGTCGGTCCCGAGGAGTGCAGAATTTTTTAGATTGTTGTATTGCTTAAAATTAACTGTAAAGAAGAAATCAATCGTGTGCTGTTGAATGATTTTGGCTGGCGGAACGAACGGAGTCGGTTCAGATTTGGAAACGTAATCTGTTTTGCGAAGAGAATAGCAACGGTTCCGGCTTTATCCAAAATCAACAAAACAAAGATTTCATCATTTAGTAATAGGAGAATTGGCTTAACAGCATGTAAAAGTATTACCGACGAAACAGAACAATTCGCCTGATACCCAGATTTCGCTCGCTAGTACACCAGAGTCCTCTCTATCTATCAAGTGCAAAATTGAATTTAAGAGGTTAGTTGAAAAAATCTATACTATCTTAAGAACACAGATAACAAATTTGAAGTAGATTGAAGTAATTCCAACTACCTGCTCGAATTTCTTTAAGTCTTGGCAAAAGAAAGGAACAGTGCATTCGAAAAATAATAGGACTTGGTATTCAGCCCGAAAATTCAGGATATTATTTGACAAACATAGAAGTCTAAAATATTTTGCTACGTTATTCACGAGAAAAGATGCCTGTCAATAGGTGAAAAATATTTGTTTATTAAGCTAATACCATAAGTATATTAGGTACAGAACATACCATCCTTTTCAGTGACACATGGAAAGCAGCAATGAATTAATTTATAGCCACTTTGAAAGACATTGCTAAGAAACAACGATAGGGTGTTTTCTAATCATTTGAAAATCAAGGTCTAAAACCACGATTGTCCCCTCGATGATTGTAGATAGCCTGAGACCAATTATAATAATAAATGATATCTGATCAAAGAATTAGTACAGTTATCAATATATGTATACACATCAGACATAAAGAATGATCGTTCGTATGGTTCTGCGCTGTTAATTAGGGCTGATTTGCTGGCACTTTGAAGGCCAGGAAGATGGTTGCGCACAAGATGCTTTCAAATGGCTGTGTCCAGATGAAGAATGTTTGTTTTGCAGTAAGGACAGAAGCGCAGGTCACCGGGCGTTGGGGGATGATGAATGACCGGATACAAGCTGCCTGAGGGGTATGAAAGGCGTTTTTGGGGGTTTGCGGTTAACACTTGTCTTGGTTGGACGATTGTCTTGCAAAGTGTTGCGTTCGGTTTGTGTTTTGAATGCCCATCTGTATCTGCTGTCATGGCTTGTATTCTTGGTACTTTCAGTTTGTTGAGTAGGTGTGGTCTTTGGGGTGTCTGTTTTAACGTGAACTGAAGTACGGTGTACAAGAAAGGAACCATGTGAGATTTGCAATAGTGCACTGAACTATTACTTATCAATGGAAGTAAGTGGAAAACAACCCTTCAACCTGAGGCACCATCTAAGCAATTGAAGTTTTACTTAGCAGATTAAGGTACGAAGTTACAACTGAACTGAACTGAACTGGACTGGACTATGCGGTCAGCGGGTCGCATCTCGATGATGATCTCATGGCCTCTAATGTCCTCTCTTCGTTTCGACCCACCTGTTACGTCTACGATGTGTTCCTCTCTCACTCCACTGGTGTTTATAAACAGTAGCTCTGACTGCTGTAATATCCCACCAACAAAACAATACATACTCCT